>JAZEWT010000009.1:14639945-14655367 GCA_036362905.1 Mordacia mordax | reverse complement strand
GGATAACGTGTCTGGCTAATATGTGTCACGGAGACTGGGGACTGAAAACCGTTTGTGGATAATCTCCATCTGGTGATACTGGTGGGCATTATAACGCTTTTCACTTTTGCTGCTAAGTGTCTCTGTAATACAACCACGATGCAGAAATGTGGAAGAGGAGGCTGTTGAATAGTTCGTGACAGGCCACGCTTGTCATATATAAAAAAAAAACTCTTTTGTTGCAAATTACTAGCACACAATAATTCCAGTATTTGTCAAAATTTCCCTGTGGCAACTATGAATGAAAGTGGGATTCGTCGATTGGATCTTATCATCTCAGTGCTGCTGGCTTGGTATTCTAACGCGTATGCATCCGTAGGAGCGCTCTAAGCCACATATCCACCTCTGAAAACAAACGTTCAAAAATCTCTTTCTGCAAACGCTGCGAAACTTTGTAACCTGAGCAGATGTTGGCGTGTGGTACATGCCAGAAGGTCCCAATTTTAAACAACTAGGAGGAAGTGAGCCAACTCACGAAGCATGAGTTAAGTGGAGTCAGGTGTGTGTGTGGCTGGCATGAAAATGTCAGCTTCATTTGCAGCCCAGATCCAACTTTACTTGCGGCACCATAGCTCGCGCATGTAAACCGAATTTAACGGCGCGTGTGCGAGACTTGGCCGATGTGGAGAATGCCCATGTGAACAGCAACAATCTATCGCAGTAAGAGCCTAGGTTTGAGCGCTGAGCTTTCACCAAAGGAAAAACGGATTATTATGTTTAGCCAATTTCATGGCCACCCTCAGGACAGATACCAATGCCTGGAACAAAAATACATCATACGAGGTGAAGTATTTTTTTAATTGGTTCGGTTTTATTCAGATTCGGCATGTGAATGGACATTCTGATGTAATTTCATGGGCTCTTTTTAACCGGTTTGCATTTTTTTTTTGCAAAAGATTTTTCAAATTCCATTTCTGTGGATTTCAGCGTTTTTGACAAATAATTACCCGTGTGTGCACCTGAACAAGTAAACATATGCACGGTTCATATATATATTTTTGTGCCCATGTATACAAATACTCACACAAGTATGTGCTCATTATACATGGGAATGCACCCAGAAGTGGAGGCATGCTGTGGCTCTGGGTGACCAAACGCATTTCGGAGCTGAGGTAGATTTTCTAAATCTGACCCTGGCTCAGAAGATTCCTATCTTCATCAGTTGATGGGAATAAGATGTTAATTATTGCACATTATATCATGTTTGTAATGTATTACAAGAATAACTAACAATATAAGTGCATGTTCAGTGAGCACTATTTTTTATGTTATTTTAGGAAAACATTATTTAATAATAACAACAATTGCAATTTATAATGTGCGCATTTTCAATCAACGTCGAATGCATTCGAACAACGAATTCTTTATTTGAGAACTGTAGAGAGGTGAGGGGAAGGCAGCCATGCAGTTATCCAGCTCCAACATTTGGCACACCGCGTTATAAATATTACATCATCGGCCATCTAAACTATTATTTTATGTTAGTTGTGGGAGGAAATCGGAGAACCAAGAGGAAATCCACGCAGAAGAGGGGGTTGAACACAGAAACTCCTCATGGAAAGGTGCCCGAGGCAGGAATCGATTCACCTCGAACAGTACATTTTTTTCTGTGAGGTGCAGATGCATAGACATCCTGCCGCTGAAGTGTAGCGTGAGAGAGTAGGTCAAATTACCTCTCAAAGGGCTGCCTTGAGTTGCCTCTAGTGGACGTCCTTCCACCAGTAGGTGGTGTCAATAGGCTGCTGCAGGGTTGCACCTTTACCATTCATATTTAAGTTTAAAATAAAACAAAATATCAGCGTTAGCTAAAACAACAACAGCCCTTAGTTGAGTGCCACCGTAACTGAGTGGCCAGAACATTAACATGCATTCACTTGACGCACAAAGCTTGCTGGGAAGTAAATCTTCCCAGCGTTCCATGTGCACTGAGAGGTTCCAAGCCTCGCTGGGCAAGTCTCTCAAACAATTGCATTCAGAGCTGGTGAATATCTTCGTGTTACATTAAAGCATTGTCATGAATGCACATTTTACCTACGATCAGGTACTGTGAAATGCACCTAACATCATCAAATCTCACAAGCTAAGCAGGGTTGATGCTATAGTGCTTGGTTGGGAAAAAAAAAAGAAATTATACCCCCTACTAATTGGCTTACTGGACATAGCTAGTCGAACCAACCAGGATTCTGCTCAAATTGTACTTGGATTGCATTTCAACACTGTGCATCGTGGTTTGCATCAACAAGTCAGATCCATTTTTCTTGACGAAGAATTGTATAGATTCGATTTTTAATCGGACTTATGATTCACACGCAGTAACTGGAATATATATATATACACATCTACACACATACTGTGACACGTTTCCATGCGAGTGTGCTGTATTGAAACGCACGTGCAACCAATACTTGTCTATTTTTCCTCAAGTGTATTATATTTATGCTATCAATGCCATGTTTGGAGAATAAAACAATCCATTTCCCCCTCTTTCAGTGAGAGTGAATTCTGTTGCATCAGAGAATGGTCCTGGAAAATTGCATCATCGACACTTCTGAAGCCTCCTCAATAAACGTATTTATCTACAATAGGAGTACACATTTTATATTCCCTGCAAATAATATTCTTTTCATGTCAATCAAACCATTATTTTTAATTGAGAGAGCTGGAGTGAGCCGACTGAAATGAAAACCCAATTTTAATATGTTGGGATTTTTTTGTCGGGGTCATTGGCGACCGGGCTGATACCATCATCTCGCTACACTTGAGAACCCGGCTTAATCACAGTGCCAGCTCAGTTATCTGACAAGGTATCAACCCCCTGAGCCACCCAGCCATTTCACATGTGCTGTTAAGCTCAAGTGTGGACTTTCTGCTATGTGGAAAATTAACTGGAAAGTTGAGAGTTGAATCACTCAGCCGCTCGTCAAATTTGATCAATGCTACTTTTCCCACAATGAACCCAGGTACTCCTCTGTCCAGAAGTAATATTGCAGTGGGAGGCCAGACTGGAGGATCTCTGCGATAAACGCCCGTTTCATCTCGCGCCTCGATACCGACAGTCCGTTGGGATGTATTTGGGAGAGAAACTTAAAATGAAATGCAGCAATAAAGTGCACATATACTGGCTTAGTCTGGAACACATTGCAGCGTTTTACTTCATTGGCTGATTTCATAATCCTGACTAAGGGTTCTGCTGAGCTTATTTGCCTTTGTGATCTGGAGACTTTGCTGGTAATGTATTCTTTTTTGCGAGTGTTCCACAGGGCATTTTCAAAGAACATTGAACATCATTTAGTATAGTTTCTAAATTGCTTTTGAAGTACACGATCCATATGGATTTCTGCTTTGGCGTTAAGCCCACATAGAAAATCAATTGAAGGTTTCCAAAACAATTCTTTAATTGGAAACTTAGTTCCGGTAATCTTTAAAGAGTAGGGTCTTCAAAATGAAGACGGTGTTTATTTCATACTCCACCTGTGCTAAAACAAATTTAAAATGAATACTATGAAATCTCTACCGCATAATAATCTAATAACATGGCTTTGCATTTCATAATACACATTAAAAGTGTGTGCTCCTATGTATGCTCAGCACTGTTAGTTGTTAAGACAAATGCCTTCGAGAGCCACTATTCTCAAGTGGTGGGTCGTAACCCATCAGTGGCCCATGAGCCGCACCCAGTGGACAGTGGAGGCCAGATCCGAGTGGATGAAGTGGGCCTTGAAGCGCAAAAGGTTGAGAACCCTGCACCACACAAAGCCTGAACCTCATACGTTAGCTGAGCCTCAAATTAATACCAGGTGTAGAGTGTTTAAACAAGGTGAATGGACATGATGCTTGGCTACTAGAGCTAACGATTTATCCAAGGTGGAATAATATATGATTCCTCCTTCTTCTAGGTACCAAATCCTACAGAACGTTGATAAAAATGGTCTTCCACAAATCTCTGCTCTTTGAACTTATAAGAATATCCATTGTTGATATGTTCATCCATTTCGAGAGACTCTTGACATATTGATTGACATGAGTCGATCAATATGATTCCACCTTGGCTTATTCCTACCACAACCACAATTTGTCCCATGCTTAGGACTCCGTTCATTGAAATCGGGGTTATATATCAGGGATTCGTTCATGAAAGATTTATGCCACAGGATGGGATTCCACAGGATTCCGATTCTGCATAAAATATATAGCAAGCCTCACTTACGCTTAGCTAATTTATGTATCACTGAATCAAGTTGATCACAATTGGGATTCTGACCCACTCCAAGTGGCTAGAAACATTGTTGAATCTCCCAGAATCTGTAATGTTGTTCAGCAAATAGAGCAGGGTGGCCTATGGAAGGCTTACTCATGCTTACATGGAGCCGAGATGTATAGAGCCGATGTAGTCAGGGTTACATGCGCACATAGCTGCCCTGTGGGTATGCTAGGCTATAGCCAATGCGACATTTTTCCAGGGGACAGCTCAGTGGCGGAGTGAGTAGCGCTGCCGCCTCACAACAAAAAGACCCGGGTTCGGTTCCCCGTTCAGGTGCCTTCCTATGTTAAGTTTGCGTGTTCTCCCCATATCCGCGTGGATTTTTGCTAGGTTCTCCAGTTTCCTCCAACCGTCAAAAGACACACTGCTGCCTAGGTTAATTGCCCTACTAAGTATATTGCCCAAAAAAGTGCCCCCCGATGAACTGGTGTCACATCCTGGGTATAACCTCTCCTTACACCCTGTGTCTGCTGGGATAGGCCCCAATCCCCCATATGACCCTGTACAGGATTAAGTGGGTACTGAACTGAAGATTGTTCCAGATTTGTGCAGCACAATCATGGATGAAGGAACATTCTCTGTGGTATGACGTTTGTGCACATGATCGGAATATTTTGTCTTGTCTCGTTGTAAGGCATAGGTAAGTTCATAATAAAATATGCTTTAGTTTGTGCTCATATGCTCACAGCAAAACTGCTTGAAATTGAAAATTGAAAAGGCATAGTTTTTTTTAAATCACATACATAAAGTGAAATTAAACAATCCTGTGTCATTGGTAGGCTTTCGTGTGAAGATGTGCATATGATTAAAAGTTCAGCTTTAGGCATGGGATCCTAAAAGTTCACGTGGAAGAAAATGGGATGGCTCATTGAATAAGATGTCACACGAAGCTGGACCACCCAAGCATCCTGCAGAAATATGACTAGAGGTGCTTAAGTCGGAAAGGGGGATGGAATATTACGTTTATGAGTGAGAATGCCAACAAGGCTAGACTACATAGGGCACCCCTATCAACACTGCTCAACTTAAAAGCACGTTTAAATCTGTGCCAAATTCTTGCGGTCGATTCAAGCGTGATTCCAAATTTGGGGTTGAGCTGAACCAAGAATCCACACCGGCATATGTGTGCGTGCATTTTTTCCTCAACTCCTTTCCACTCTCAGCTCCAATTGCGGAGAACTTTCTTTGACAGTTATTTTTATGTTTACCAAGTGCAACGCGAATTACCGCTCGCGCGTGACTGTTCAATTTGCATGAATTTGACTGCAGATTGTGCGTCCCAATGCAAAGTGTTCGTCTGGACTTTAATGACGGATCAGGCTCTCGCACTCCAGTGAGCCGTGTCTGTTGAGAAAGCAAAACGCACACGTGCACGCATGTGTACGTGCACGCACGCACACGCGCGAGCACAGACTTGTTTGATATTGGTCTCTGCATTGCCTGCAGTGTGTGACCATGGTGTCTGGTGTCTGTCTAGCATACATGTTCATTGTTATTGCTAGCACATGTCACCAAACATGAGCCAATGTGATGCTTACCAAAATCTTGCATTGGGTTAACAATATTTGTTTATGTTTTAGACCTCATTTCCTAGATATATGAACCTTAAAAAACATATGGCTGTAATTTTTTTAACTTTTTTTCTTAACGATTTGGTTATATTTTTCCAGGTGCCACATACTTCCAGCGTTCTGCTCGTGCCCAGGGGTGAGGGGAAGGCCACTGTGATGGGGTGAGGGGAGATTTCAGCTCTGTGGGTACGTTGAGACACATTCAAAAAGCCGCCTGCACAATATCAATCTCTCTTTGCAATCGTAAAATATTTAAGTTCGTCCGTGGGTTTGTGAAAAACGTTGCTGTGAGAGAGAAAAAATCCATCGCAAATTACATTTGCTTTTTCGCGTATAATAACGCATTCATAAACCAGGGAGGATTAAAATCGTGGCGAAATTATCATACAGTTTGCAAGCAAGAGTTTTTTTGGGCTTGACAATTTGAATCACGTTTGAAGTAAATGGGGCTATTTATTGCTGGTGCACATTTAGACATGAATTAAGATTGAGATTAAAACAGCACTTTCTGAAGTCTAGAAAACTACATATGTAGATTTATACTTAATGGATCCGTTGACAGACTTTGCCAATTAATTCAATACAGGACTGTGCACACTGATTATCTGAGTGAACTCAATAATATCGAACTTGTTAGTTAAAAATATAACTGAACAAATTCGCAACGGGCCACATTTTAGAAAGAAGATTGTTTAGCCAGTGGATTAAACCAAAATCGATTCTCATTGACACCGTGCCTTAATCGTTGCACAATAACATTTTGCACAGCACTGTATTACTTGAAGAGCAATTAAATACATTTAACTGCTCTTCTGTTGCTGAACGAGCAAAACATAACTATACTGTTACAAAAATTCTGGGTTTGGTCAACATAAAGACAAATACATTAGCCCCAGGTTGAGAGTCGCTGTGGACAATCGGATAATATATTCAGCTGCCCACATTTGGGAGCCAATGTACTTTAAAAAAAACTTTCCTCAGGAGGAACATGTTTCCTTATTTTAATATCACGCACATATCAAGTCAGCATAACTCAATGCGTACGGAATGCTTTCAAACAGGCACCACACCTCATTGCTATGACTGACTTTCCATGTAGGAAATGCAACCACTGTTTCTGTGCAGCACCTTGAGATGCATCACTCTTCTTCGCCATAAAGTCCAAAAAGCATTGAATCCGAACATCCTGATACATGAAGACAAGCTGGAAAGCCAGTGCATTTATCCAGCCAGGATTTTGTTGCTTGGGCCAATATACATGTGCATTTAAACACGCAAATACATGTGCAAGTGGTGCTTATAGGCACCTAGTCTAAAACCTATTGTTTATACATCGTAATGATGTAGGTTTTCACGGCTCGATGCATGATGATTGCTTTGAAAAGCTACTCTCTCGGGACAGCCGCGTCGATGGCTCTCTCTCCTCTCCTCGCGACGTTTCGCCTCACACGTTAGAGGCATCCTCAGGCGTAGTGTTGCGTGCGTGGTTCAGAGTTCCCGGGGTGGAAATGGGATAAGGAAATTAGTATCAAAGTGACTCAGAGGCGGACTCACATAACAAAGGACACATGCATCACACATGCATCAAGAGAGATTAGGAACCACGCACGCACACTACGCCTGAGGATGCCTCTAAAATGTTTATACATCAATTTATTTTTAATCTCTGTGGTAATCTTATTCCTGACTTGATTTGCAGTTTTATGCTGGGTTTATGGCAACAAGCGAGGTGTCCTTTGGTTATAGAAGGACTGAGAGGGATTGATGGATCAGCCAACATAATCGCGTCAGGGCAAGGCAATAAATAGCCATCCGCTCCCTCGAAACCACGGTGTCTGAGACGGGGAAATTACCAAGAGCTCTCATCTCATCTCATTGTCATAAACCGCTTAGTCCTGTTCAGGGTCGCGGTGAGCCAGAGCCTATCCCGGCACGATCAGACGCCAGTCTATCACCTGGTACTGAGGGCAATTTAATCTGCAAGTTAATTAACCTATGCAGCCGAATGTTTTTGGACTGTGGGAGGAAACTGGAGTGCCCGGTAAAAACCCACGCGGACGCTGAAAGCATGCAAACTCCACACTGAAAGACACCAAAGCCGAGATTCGAACCCGGGTCCTTCTTGCTGTGAAGCGACAGCGCTACCCACTGGGCCACCGTGCTGCCGCATTACCAGGAGCTGTGAACAAATTTTTAAGAGTAGAGGGAAGCAGAGCACACGTGTCGACGAGCGAAATGGATTTTGATCTGCTTGGGTCGACGGGCAGTGCCAAGTGCACGGGTGAATGGTAGCGCTAACGATGGTGATAGCTGCGGAAGTAAACCAAGACAAAATTGCGTGCTCAGTAATTCGATCATAATGTTAAATGTTTTTCTTTTCTGGAAAGTCTTGCTGATAATTAATGTTGTGTTTTCAGGAGAATCTGATTGGACCGGTTTCGTTTTTTATGCCATAACGTTTTTGGTACGTTTAGTTTTTATTATTTTTACAAGTTGGAATGCTCAAATTAAAACCCAAACGCACCACATCGATTCTTAGAGTGAGCATCACAGTGCAAAGGATCTCAGTCTTTTCAGCGCTGTCAGCAATTCCAGCACTGCCAATCGATTTGACGTTTCCTTCCCTACACAATCAGATGTTTTATTTGTCACGGTGTGGAGAACATCTATGTTTGTTTCCAGTTTTGTCTCTGAGAAGAGATGAAGAGACTTTGTGGAGATGTAAATAGAGCTATTTTCAGATTTGTATTGTACTTTAAATTAGCGTACCTGTATTAGATTGAGCCCAGCTAAGAACTTGCACCAGGTTTTGAGCAAATACAGTGCATTGTCGCTGATGTTCTTTTGGAAATATTTCAGAATCAAAAGCCAAAGTATAACATTTAGAAATGTCGCGCAATTTAATAATAGGTTAATATAGATGAGAACCATACTCTCACTGCCTGCATTGAGACTGCACTGTTTATCACAAGCATTTCAAAGCCAGTGTTCATAACTTCGCTGACGAGGCATATTTTATCTGTCGATACAATACGTAAATATATGTTTGTTTATTATACAGTGTTATAAATTAATAACTGACCAACGGTAACTCCAGTTATCATTATCAATAAACACTTAATCCTGTACAGGGTCAGGGGGAAGGGGGATCGGAGCCTATCCCGGTAGACATAGGACACAAGGCGGGGTTATAGCCAGGATGTGACGCCAGACCATCGTAGGACACTGGGGGCAATTTACTCAGTCAATTAACCCAGGCAGCAGCATATCTTTGGAAGGTGGGATGAAACCTGAGTACCCGACGAAAACCCACGCGGACGCGGGGAGCGAGGGCACGCAAACTCCACAGAGAAAGCGCGCGCGTGCGCGCACCTGCCACCGATCGTTGCGTTAAGGGAGAGCGTGCACGGAGATTTGCGCAACGCTAAGGATTAGCGAAGGGCCTGCTCGTCTGATCATATGTCGCGGAACGAAAACACGCGGACACGCTCCTGATGCAGCCTTTTCGCCGCTCGACGCATGCTAAGTGCTCTATTGGGATGGTCGTGTCGAGCGCTCCTCTTCTTCTCCTTTGCGCGCTTTTAGCCTGACGATGCCTCCAACCTTGGGAGACATAACGTCGTGAACGAGAGGGTAGGAGCGCTCCACACGGCTACCCTGTAAGCAGCTATGGGGAGTAATTATTTTACGTTCTCTGGGTATTTCATGGGTGCCCACAATGCCTTTCGTTCCTAAGCTTATTCAAAAGTCCACGCACGTCTGACCCACAAACCAATCTGCACGCTTCCGCTGAGCAATGTCACGAGTGTTTTCACCGAGAAGCCGCGTGTCCGTGCGGGTGGTGAAGCTCAGCGCCCCCCAGTCTAGATTCGGCTTAACGGCGGGGAGAAGGAGGGGAAGTGATTGGTGTCTCTTCTGCAGTTGTTGGAGAGCAATGTGTCAGCAATATGTCCATTGGAAATTCGGTCAGCTGAGTCCCTGAGCATCTTCAAATCCCGTCTCAAAACTCACTTGTTCCGTAAGGCATTGAAGACCTCTGGCTGGAACTGTTGATGCTGCTCGCTGCTGTGTGCGTGCATGATGGCTCGCTGTTGACCAGCACCTGCTCATGAACACTTATTTCTTCCTTCATTTGTTAAACAGTTATTTTATCTGTTATTATATATCCGTCATTGATTTATAGCCATTATTTTCCGTTCATTGATCTCCTCGAATGAAATTGCTGTTCACATGCCGTTCTCTCCACAGCAGCGCTTTATGACCCTCGGGTGAAAGCGCTCCTCGAAGTGCAAATATTATTATTGTTATAAGCTAAAACATTTTTATGTTTAATTGTATCTGTGTGTATATATGTAGCAGCTCATTCTTAAACATAGGGACCACAAGTTGGCAGCTGTGTGGTAATTTTGTCTAAAACTATAATTTAGTGTGAGACTAACAATTCTAGAGTGCCTTGTCCGAGCAGCTATGAAATCGCAAGCATGGTTAGCAGAAAATTACCGTAGCTGTTGTACACATTTATATTTGACTCACTTTTACGAATGTTGTCAAATAAAGAATTCATACTTTAAATGGCCATTGAAAAACCCGATGATATAGGTTAACAATAAAGAAGGGAATGGTATCCAGTTCAGGCCGCGCGTACGCGTGCGGTGTTACAATACTTGAGGAATAGATTTAATTTCTCATCTCATTATCTGAAACCGGGCGGCGTGGTGGCCCAGTGGTTAGCGCTGACGCCTCACAGCAAGAAGGTCCCGGGTTCGAATCTCTCGGCTCGGGTGCCTTTCTGTGTGGAGTTTGCATGCTCTCCCCGTGTCCGCGTGGGTTTTTCGCCGGGTACTCCGGTTTCCTCCCACAGTCCAAAAGCATGCTCCTGGATAGGTTGATTGGCTCGCAGACTAAAATTGTCCCGCAATGCCCGGCGATGGACTGGCGTCCCGTCGCCGGAGATTTAATTTGCAAAGCTAAATATTTACCCGAATAATCGCAAGTAACAAGGTCACGTCACTTGACTAGATTAGCAGTGGAATGAAATTACCGTAGGCGTTGCCGATAGTACAACACACGTACACGCGTTCCTTGACCCGCGTGATTTATATGAGCTGCTCGCTGTGTTTACTGTGATGGACGCCGCGATAGAGCCATGGTAGCTTCTATAAATTAGATAGCCGCAGTCAAAATGTAAGATCGCCAAATCCTAATCTACCCCGAATCTCTTTCCTTGCCCAGGACCCCCTTTTTCCGGGTTGTGCTGCAGGCAAAAAGTTTCATTTTGGCAAAAAAATAGCCTGCGATTTTAATCTTCTAATTCATTATCAATACTCACTTAATCCTATACAGGGTCACCGGGGTGCCGGAGCCTATCCTGGACTTTTAAGTCCGTTTTCACTTAAGCTGGAAGGAACCATTGAACTATGTAGCTATTTTAACAGTTGTCCCACAGCGAGGGGTAAGTTTCAATGTCTCGGGGTACCGGAGGCAAGTTAGTTCGGACTGTTAACGTAGGCAGCGTGTCTTTGGACTGTGGGAGGAAACGGAAATGCCGGAAAAACCCTCCGCATGCACGGGGAGAAGACGCAAACTCCACGCAGAAAGGCACTTGAGCGGCGAGTTGATCCCAAGACCTTCTTACTTCTCACTGCGCCATCGTGCTGCTCACAAAACCTCCTTGAAATCGCCTGCTTTTATTTTACATTTCACTCTCCTCTGCTGTTGTGCAATCCTTTGGCACAGAGTGTGGTGGTGGCTCTTCTTGAGTAACTTTTGATCATCTCATCTCATCTCATTATCTGAAACCGCTTAATCCTATATAGGGTCACGGTGAGCCGGAGCCTATCCCGGAAACACAGGGCGTAAGGCAGGAATACACCCGACGACGGGACGCCAGTCCATCGCCGGGCATTGCTGGACAATTTTAGTCTGCGAGCCAATCAACCTATCCAGGAGCATGCTTTTGGACTGTGGGAGGAAACCGGAGTACCCGGCGAAAACCCACGCGGACACGGGGAGAGCATGCAAACTCCATACAGAAAGGCACCCGAGCCGAGAGATTCGAACCCGGGACCTTCTTGCTGTGAGGCGTCAGCGCTAACCACTGGGCCACCGCGCCGCCCTACTTTTGATCATATTAATGGCATTATTTTAAGATTCCACAACCCGTCAAGTCAGTCTAGGAGATTAAGGCACGATTAATGTTACACACTGTTTAAAAAGATCCGACGTTTAAGAAATTAAATGTTACATTGCGTTGACTAATGATCAAATCACCGTGTCAAATTATCTCTGTATTATTGGCAACAGTAGTAGTTAATGTATTAATGTGATAACATTGTTTAATGGTTAAGTGCGTTGGTAACGATCCATCAATGAATTGATTAAAATAGCTTTTATACTAAAGACGCATGCATTGATCTCACAAGTTGTGTGGGGAATGGTTATTTACAGTTTATTCTAATCATACACAAATGGGATACTGCATTTGTGTCAGGGTTAAACCGACAGGGCTTGCAATTCAGAGGGCACGGGTTCGATTCCCTGGCACGGAACTTCAAACAGTGGGCACGCTTCTTCAATTAGGTCCATCTCTGTTCACCCAGCAGGTTAATGAATCGGTTCACCACAGTCCAATCGGCGTGTGTGGTGGGGTAAAGTGTGGGTACGCCCACCTTTTATTCTACCACATCTGGCCAGCATGCAAGAGTAGGCCAAATTACCCTCCAGAGCAGAGCTTTTAAACCTGTGGAATTACACTTAAAGGCACGCTTGGATTTGGTCTCCACGGACCACTAGGTGCCGCTCGCGGCCCAATGAAGGGGCTCGACCCACCGTTTGAGTATGACAGCTCCAGAGGGGCTGACCTCCAGTGATAGCCCGTCCACCGGCAATTGCAGGCCTGTGCTTTAACCCCCCCCCAACCACCAGTGCCGACTGTGCACAGATCACGCCCACCACGTCGCCATTAATTTCACACAAGAATGTTGATGCGGCACGCGTTGCTGTCTCAAGTTAATTACCTGATGTGGATGTGTGACGTTCAACACGGGTGGCAGGCGGATCGGCGTCTGTCTGGCATTCAGGGTTCTTTCCCATGCAACGGCGCGTGGCGCGAGATGACAACTAATGCGAGCGACCTTGGTGAAAGGTCAAATGAGAATAAATCCAATACCACTTACCAGCCCGAAATTGCACATTTAAACTGTGCACATAGTACGCACATTGGATTTGCGTTCACAACATCGTTACTTTTTAACCCCTTCTGCTGGTAAAATACCCGTTAGTGGCTACAACCATTTATTACAGTTTTTTTCAATGCATCAATACGGCGGTTTATCTGAGTGAGAGATTTAAATTTAACAACCCGTTTTATTCAGTCACACACTGTATAGATGATAGCGCTCCATGGCAAGTGGCCTTTGGCTACCTTCCATAAAAAGAGTTAACGTTATGTTTCCCTAACTCAAACAAGACGGTTCTTCGATCTAGATTACGATGTTGTTTTAGTGATCCAACATTAAATTAAAGTATGCATTAGTATTTTTGAATGTATGTTATGCAGTGTGTGTATATATGAATGATCAGTTTAAATGTATAAGGAAACTATGCGGAGCCTTTGTGCAATGGTAAGACTACGGCAGTATAAACCAGAGGTTAATATTCAATTCAGAGTTATTTTTTACGTGAGGTACATTGATATTTTTAGTACGAGTCTCTCTTAGGTCAGCTCAGCCCAGAATGATAGATTACCAGATCCAAAGTGTTAGCACCTTCGCTGAGGAGGTAGAGGTGCCTTGGTGCAGTACTGACCAGAGACCCTCTAACACTACCACTCTGAATTTCAGTAAAATCATGTCATGTGTATTATCATATTTTTTGGTTGTGATTCAATTTCATAAAATGGATTATTATTTTTTGTCACTAGAGAGAATACAGCTCGAGTGGCTTCAGAGTTAATGTGAACCAAATACATGTAAAACACAAATAACGAATAATTACATTTTCCGTGTCAGGAACGCAAGCCTTGGCCTTCCCATGCTATCAGGGACATCAGCAGTGCAACGACATTTCACTCAGTTCTGCCCGGGACAAGCTGGTTGGCTGGAGTTGGGCTGGCTTCCCGCAGGTCGATGTTAAGTGCCCTGGTGTCCAGCCAAGGCTATGGAATGCCGTATTGCTCCGTTAGCCAGCCAATGCTATGAGCAGCGTTTGGGTTTGATGACTCCAAAATCGATTAAAATCAATAAATCGACTTATTGCTGCTTGCTCTTGGAAATATGAGGTGCTGACTAACAGGATAGACTACTCGGCCCTGAATTGCGATAATAGGGGGGTCATTATGGATTTGAGAGAAGTGGCATCTATATCCACTTCCTTCCCTCTGCTATTTCACCGCCACCTGCACCGACGGCATTCGCGACATTGTCATTCACCTTCGCTGTTTCAGTTCTGCATTTTAAAGGTGATGTAACGGCCCGTAAAGATGCTCCAGAGGAACAACTTAACAAAGCGATTGTAATTGAAGAAAATATCTTGTGGAAACACAATGACGCTTTGGCTTTAATTACCTAATTACGTAAAATAAGCTGTTATAAAGCGGCACGATACCTATATGTTGTGGGTCCCTGACAATTTATCGCGCTATGCTACAAATCAAAAGATCTCAATTGGTACTTCCCTGAGTGAGTACGTGGTGCAATGTGTTTTCACATTAGATTAACATGTATTTATGGTACTCATGCAAATAAACTTAAAATTGTAAAAGTTTGTAGTCTCCGATTATTACGAAATTCTAACTTTCATCTGCATTTGGTTGTCTTGTCGTATACATTTTGGAAAGATCCATTATCTTCACAAATGTATGCACACGTCAAGAATTGCTTGGTTATGATATCCATGCGCTCATATGCAGATATACATAATGTTCGAAAGTTTATGATCTTCGAATGAAACGTTTATAAAATACGTTTTAAAAGCACGGTCGGTTGATCAAGTATTGTGAGCCACGATTTTTGGTAAAAACTATGATTAATGGTGGCACGGTGGGGCAGTGGGTAGCGCTGTCGCCTCACAGGAAGAATCCAGGGTTCGATTCCTTGCTCGAGTGCCTTTTTGTGTGGAGTTTGAGTGTTCTCACCGTGTCCACGTGGATATTTGCCGGGTACTCTGTTGTCCTCCCACCATCCAAACAAAAACTGCTGCTTAAGTTAATTGGCCTGCTGAATAAATTGCCCCCCAAAAATTGTGCCCTGCGATGTACTGGCGTCACATCCTGGGTCTTTCCCAGCCTTGCACCCTCTGTCGACTGTGATAGGCCACGGCCCTCCGATGACCCTGTACAGGATTAAGCAGGTATTGATAATCAATGAATGAACCATTATTAAAAGAAACAGACAGTCGGACACTTCAAAGGAGACACGTTTTAACTGAAGTAGCAGGACGTCTGTATCATTATAAACATTTTTTTTGAAACGACAAAAACGCGGGTGGCACGGTGGCCCAGTGGTTAGCGCTGTCGCCTCACAGCAAGAGGGTCCCAGGTTCGAATCTCTCGG
>JAZEWT010000009.1:14627153-14639828 GCA_036362905.1 Mordacia mordax | reverse complement strand
CCCTGTATAGGACTAAGCGGTTTCAGACAATGAGATGAGACGACAAAAACGCCTGAAGGAATTCAAACATATTTACCGCACGTAAACACGAGTCGTCCGTGACCATGAATTCGTAGGATTTAGTGACGGTGCAAGTAAATAGTGTCTCGTTATCACCGCTGTGGCCACTGCAGACTTCTCACAGCCTCCTGCTCATACTACCAGGCCCTTAATGCACTGATAATTGAAATAATGAGCTTGGTGAAGAGCGGTTTTTTTGTAGTAAGATATCTATTTTCAGGCTCCTTGTTCCCTGATATCCAGCTGTGTAAGCTTTTTTCCCTTTTCTCACCATCCCAGTTTTTTCAAGATGAGCAAAACGTGCAAAAACCCACCATAAAAGTTTCTGTCCTCGAATGCCCTGTTATGCCTTTAATATCTTCCCCCCCACTCTCTCTTCACAGCACGCCTGATTTCAATATAAAGCACACTCGTTGTTTGTGTAAGTTAATTAAAAATAGGCCAGCAGCTTGCTTCAAGAAAAAATAATTCTCCATTCTGCCATGTGCCCGTATCAGCGTGTGTGCTCTGCTTTGAAGTAGTATCGACACAATAACAACAATTTGCTGCAATAACGAACACATTCTTGCTGACTTTTTCACTCCGAGTCTGCTGTGCTCAGATTTTTATGAAGAATAATATAGCATTCGGCTTTAAGATGCTGCAAATCTGAACACGCATTGTGAAAACTAATTGCACCATTTCCACTACAAGTGGGACTTGTTCTGGATCTGTGCCAGAACAAGGTTTGTCTGAGAAAAACTGTGTTCTTTTGACCGCCGAATCTCATCGTCATCATGATCAGCTCTCCTCGTTTTCAAATTATAACCAATTCGAGTCTATTCGGCCTGGACCTAGGTCGGCCAACCTCAGGTAGCAAAGACAACTTGGGATGGCTAAGAATAATTACACTTGAAGAATTTTCTGAGATACTCGTGTTATCACAGGAGCTGAGCAGGGCTATTGTAGAAATAGTTAAGAGTAAGCGGCACGGTGGCCCAGTGGGTAGCGCTGTCGCCTCATAGCAAGAAGGCCCCGGGTTCGAATCTTGGCTCGGGTGCCTTTCTGTGTGGGGTTTGCATGTCTCCCCGTGTCCGCGTGGGTTTTCGCCGGACACTCCGGTTTCCTCCCACAGTCCAAAACACATGCTGCAGAGGTTAATTTGCTTGCAGACTAAATTGCCCGCAGTGCCCGGTGATGGACTGGCGTCGCATCGTGGGTATATCCCTGCCTTGCGCCCTGTGTCTGCCGGGATAGGCTCCGGCTCACAGCGACCCTGTACAGGACTAAGCGGTTGTGACAATGAGATGAGACATTTCTAGAAATTCAAGGTTAATATAACGTTGCGAATACTGTTAAATCATTATCATCATTATTATCATCATCAATACCTGCTTTATCCTGTTACATGGTCGTGGGGAGCTGGAGCCTATCCTGGCAGATTGAGGGCGCAAGGTAGAGCACACTGCAGGACACTTTTTATGGGTCAAATTTATTCAGCGAGCCAATTAGCCTAAGGCAGCAGCGTGTTTTGAATGGTGGGAAACCAATGCAAACACGGGAAGAACAACTTTGGATGCAACATTAAATCCTCGAAATGGTTACACATGTGTTGTGTGGAACTTGACTGGTGGTTTATTTACCGTCTCATCTCATCTCATTATCTGAAACCGCTTAATCCTATATAGGGTCACGGTGTCACCTCGACTTGAAATGCGGAGCGCCACCGGTCTGCATGGCGACACTCCACTCATGTCACACATGCAGGGAAATGTATTTTAATATTGAGAACGAAATTGTCATCCTCCTTTGTGATTAATACCTTTAGGTTCACAATATTGTCAATCATATGAACGGCACCATCCAATGAGCACCAATAACCATACAACTGTATACATTACTGTATGTTATAAGTCATGAGTCAAATGGGTCAATTGGGTTCTTGTGGGGAGGACTTGCATGTAAAATTAGCGGATATTAAAATATTAACAGTGCTAGTGATATGGATTAGTGTTCAGCTTGGAGTGATTATATGTAATCTAAATAAGTCTGTACATCTCAACTTGTCGAGAAAATTGCTACCTTACTGGCTGGAGACAACCTTATTGGCTACAGACAACTTTACTGGGGAGACAGGTATTGTCTAAGTTAAATATGTGCCACTATATTTACTTGCTCACCGACATTAACACGGGGTATTACCGCCGTATATACAGTCTGAATAGTGAATTGCCCCCAGTACCCTGCGTTGTATTGGCATCACATCATGGGTATAGCCCTACCTTTTGCCCTGTGTCTGCCGGGATAGGCTCCGGCCCCCCACGACCTTGTATAAGATTAAGCAGGTATTGATAATGATTATAATGATTATGTACCCATAGTGCATGTGTGTGTTTGTGTGGCTGCATGTGGGTATTGTTTGGCATCTGGACTGTGCTCTAACATGTAGGTGCTGTGTGTATCCAGGCCGAGTGGGTTCACTGACTCATGACCTTTCACCTCCTGAGTTTGAGTCTCAGTCGCGGCAAGTGTAATGATAATATAATTCTTACCGCGCTCACATACCACGCCTCGGCATGGACGAGACATGGACGTGGAGGTGTGTGGAAACCGCAGAGATGGAGGAGAAGTCAGCCAGGCAGTCAGCCGACGCCAACCTGCCAGACACTGCTTCCTATATATGATTATATCAACCAATCAACGAGTGTTTTTTTTTAGGTGACAGGAAATCGAAGAATTCGGAGAAAACCCACGCAGAACCGAAGGAGAATATAAATGTCAACCTATTACAATAGGGCGGCGCGGTGGCCCAGTGGTTAGTGCTGACGCCTCACAGCAAGAAGGTCCCGGGTTCGAATCTCTCGGCTCGGGTGCCTTTCTGTGTGGAGTTTGCATGCTCTCCCCGTGTCCGCGTGGGTTTTCGCCGGGTACTCCGGTTTCCTCCCACAGTCCAAAAGCATGCTCCTGGATAGGTTGATTGGCTCGCAGACTAAAATTGTCCCGCAATGCCCGGCGATGGACTGGCGTCCCGTCGTCGGGGGTATTCCTGCCTTACGCCCTGTGTTTCCGGGATAGGCTCCGGCTCACCGTGACCCTATATAGGATTAAGCGGTTTCAGATAATGAGATCAGATGAGACCTATTACAATATGGTCTTTCATTAATACAAAACAAATATATCAATAAATTCTGTCAACTAATTATTCTATAAAAAAAACTTTGCTTAAATTGTAAAAACTTGTGCTAGCAAGGAAAGGCCTACCTTCAATGTTTTTTAGATAAACAATGTGCTGATAGTGATGATGCTCATCATGATTACTTTATATATTATTTTGCTTTATGATTGCTATATGTATTCAAGTATATCCTCTCTGTACTGCAATTCGCGTGAATAGGTTTGGTTTGGAATTGGTCTTAATTTGAGTTTTTTTGTATTAATAAAAATAGGATCGGATTGTGTGATCCGTCAGCGTGTGGACAGAAAGAGAACGCATCTTTTAGTTTTTAAACAGGAGCTGCCCCAGTCGTGTACTCGGAAACAACCCGAGTCCCGTGCACACAGCGTGATGAGAGGGCCTCTGTCGCTGAGCGCGGCGTGGAATGTAATTGAGCCTTTGCTGCCAAAACAGAAACAGAAAGCGCTTGAAGTATAGCTTTGACGAAATGTTTTTTCTCCATAGGTAGCAAACATTTTTAATCCCTAATGGACTTAAAGATCAAAATACTATTTACAGTTAAACAAGCTAAAATAATAACTCCACCTAAGCTGGCTTTTGAATCTCTAACCTTCCAATTTTAACGCTGCCATCAGAGTCTAACCGCGTATTTATGTTAGTTCAACCGAGAACCACACATTCTGCCTCACTTTAGCTTAACTGGAAAACATCGTGCGTGATATATAGTGGTGCAACACTTTCTGAGCTTCCTGTCGAAGGAAATTCCAGAGGTGGTTAGTGTGGTGCTTTCATCTTCTCAATGCAGAGAATACTCAAACAGCCAGACCGCTCTGCCGTATATCGTTTAGCCTCTTATTTACGTCCCATGTATCGCCGGATCGTGCCGGTATTGAATTTTTAATGCGAGTGGACGGCGAACCGGTGGATATTTATTAAGGCAAGTTGAGAGCATGTAGGGACAAGTGCCGGCGTGGGCGATTGTTAAAACGTGCGGTGTGGAATTTTGTCTTGAATAAAGAAGGCCTCTTGGGATGGCCGCAGGTCGGGGAAGCTGGAGACTGCGGCGAATGACGAAGACTTGAAGCCCATGCATTTACGCGGCATTGGAAGCATGCCGTGCTTTCGTGGCGTGGTGAGACGGCCATCGTGGTTCACAAGGGTGTGATCACTGTTAACAACCTGGTAGAGTGACTTGGGACGAGAGAAGGTGCGTATGCGGTAGGTGCTCAGAATCCTGATAGGTGACATTACGAGGGAGTATCTGATCACCGGGCAGCACGGTGGCCCAGTGGTTAGCGCTGACGCCTCACAGCAAGAAGGTCCCGGGTTCGAATCTCTCGGCTCGGGTGCCTTTCTGTGTGGAGTTTGCATGCTCTCCCCGTGTCCGCGTGGGTTTTCGCCGGGTACTCCGGTTTCCTCCCACAGTCCAAAAGCATGCTCCTGGATAGGTTGATTGGCTCGCAGACTAAAATTGTCCCGCAATGCCCGGCGATGGACTGGCGTCCCGTCATCGGGTGTATTCCTGCCTTACGCCCTGTGTTTCCGAGATAGGCTACGGCTGAGATGAGATGAGATCTGATCACCATGCACGTGACGATTTTGACCTGATGAAGGCAGATCTGGACAAGTCTGCGGGAACTAATTACTGATAATAAGTCCATATTTTTCCAATGTGACCCTGGTGTCTAAACGGCTGTCAGGCCACGCATCCGAAATATCTGACTTCTTGCCCCCCCCCCCTCCCGCCCCCCAAACAAAGTTAACAAAACCAAAATTCAAGTCGGAATGCTCTGCAGGAGCGATCATCTGTGCCGTCAGTCAGGATGCTGCAGATGTGATGCACGTGGACACTCTGCCGCACAAGGAGATACTGCAATTTGGCGCAGTAGGGAGCACAGGTGGTACATCTGCCAGCCATCAGTCAGACAAACCATGACGTCTGGGTCTGTCCCGTGACCTCCTTGTGAGCAAGCCGTCAACGCATCACAAGTCTCAAGGTGCATGTGCATAGGGCCTAGCGCAAGCGCCGTGGTGACGTCACTACCATCCAGTGGTGACGCTATGCAGACGTCTTCATTGACTGCACGAGTCAATCAAAGAAACACGCGATCGAGCCATGAGCGTTGCACCCGTGCGGATGCAAACACTACAGACCGTGCAGACACATTGACTGCAGCAGGACTGCAAGTGTGGTCAGTGGCTAGCCCGTAGTGATACCCCCGTCCCCATGGTCCCCTCCCTCTCTCTACACCATCTGCAGATGTTTTAATTTTACCACCACCTGTGTACTTGGCGAGTAGTCACTTCACTGCAGGATAAAATAACAAGTTGCCTGCGATCGTGCGTCTAGGAATTACTGCCTGTGTAAGGGCTCCTAATAACCCTGACACAAACCATCGTAGTAGCTGCAGGGGTAAATTCAAGCAGTGTGTGTGTGTGTGCGTGCGTATATACTGTGTGTGTTGTGGGGAGCGGTGGCGCAGCGGTTAGCGCAGTGCTGGGCTACAAACCCGGCGACCCGAGGTCGAATCCCGCTCACAGCCAAGACCAGTGACGATTTTCTGAACCGATCCTGGGACTTCTCTAGGTCGACTCAGCCTCAAATGAGTTCCTAGTGCAATGTGAAAATACTGCTACTAGGGAGACAAAGGCGGCCGGGCGTGGTGTTGGTCACCCACCCCCCTCGTGTGCCGTGGTGACCTTCATAGGTGCTCGCTAACAGCGCTTGACCCTAGTCTGTTGAGGCTATATGGGGGATCTTTGTCGTTTCTTTGTGTGCATATTTGCTTAGCCTGTCACCTTTCCAGCTGGTAGGAAACCCTATGAAACAGACGTGCTTGTGCTGAATGCAATGTTAAATTACACATGGCACTGCGATATGGAAACGTATGCAGCCGCATATACACCTCAATGGTCTGGCGCGGCTTAACAAACCCCGCAATGGTCTGGCGCGGCCGCTCGTTACATGAGCGGCGTGTATTTCCGAAACGTATACGGCATCCAGAATTTACCGATAATAGACGCTTCCTCGCCGCAGCGAAAACGAAAAGAGTGCTCGCTTCCAAAGCCTCACGTGCTTATTGCCCCAAATGGCACTTTCCCTTGGTCACGGTGTCATTCAATGCAGGTGACAGCTCGCCCACTCTCTGGCCCTTTCAGGTTGTGAAGGCCCATGTGCGGACGTGTGAAATTCGCTTCGGGGGTGCCACAAGTTTGGCCGAGTCGACGTGCTTCCTGTAATTACGGCGATGACAAGCTCAAAGACTGTGATTATTTGTGCCACTCATTCTGGCAAATGGCAGGATGGAGGGTTAATTGCATGTAAGGGCTTGGCAGGGACTATTTCTGTCAGAAACGCTTTGGCTAAAAATACAGTGTTGCATTTCTCTATTGGATTTGAGCGGCTTCGTTGGGGAATAGGTGTGCGTATACCTACTGCCTCGATGTTTATTGCAGCAAGTGACGTTCGTGTTTTAGAGTACACGGCCAACATTGCTAAGTCAAAGACGACATTTCTCAACAAAAGCCATAATATAGCCATTAGGTTGGGAAAAATGACCCAGTGATGTACATGCTTCCTAGTTAACACGGATCCTTGGGCCAACATTAAATGGGCCAGTGTTGGCCTAAAAGTACCAACTGGGCCAACAGTACACATGTACTGGCTTTCCACGTGGCTATGCAACACCAAAAATTCAGTGCTTTTATAAGATTTCCACGTTAGATGCATCCTCTGACATGTGAGGCGAAACATCGCGATGATGGGAGAGGGAGCGATCGACGCAGCTGTCCCGAGAGAGCAGCTTTTTGAAGCAATCATCATGCATCGAGCCGTGAAAACCGACATCATTACATTTCCACGTTTGTAAAAAAAAGTGTGCTGTTTTATGTGCAGGCCTTTACCATTTACTCACCAACGGTCGAATTTTCGCTCTCCTAGTCTAGAGCCAAGCCAGGCATGGCTGAGTGCGCACTAAAATAATAAAAAGAGAGACACAGTAAAGTACTTATCCCACGTGAAATGTTTCAGGAAGCGGACCACACACATGGGTCACAAGGGTTGGGTGGAAGCTGCAGAACGGAGTCTTTGTTCTTGTTTATCTGCGCAGGGATCTGGCCTCTAAAAATGTAAATGCGCATGGTGAGTGCCTCTTGCAAGTCAGCTCGGCCTGTAAGGAATACTTAATGAGGATTTTCTTAAAGTTTTCGAAACCTCGATGTGCACCTGGAGAGAACTAAAAACTGAACCAAACACTTATCCTGCTTTTTTTGTTAATCTGACACAAGGTCATTGAAATACAGTTCATTTTTAAAAAGATGTTGCTAAATGTAGGTTAATATTAGAATTTCCCCTTTTTGGCTGAGTGTGCGGGATATAGTCTATATACGGGACATTAACTGCAATGTTGGCCAAAAATAGCCTTCTCCGGTGACGGATGTCACAGGTTTCATGGGAGCCAATTCACACGCGTAGCGGACTTGAGCGATCGTTGTGTTATTATTTGCTGTGTACATCGTGTCCGTGTGATCTTACCACTGTCCGTGTGTGCTAACCACCTGTACGCGAAGTCTCATTGGCGAGTACTGCGAGCAAGTGATTGCTAACTGTGGAGCTCGGTGCATTGGATCCTCGATTAAAAACCATTGTTGCGCTCGCAATGCCAGCAATTTAACCCAGACGGAATGAGCTTACAGTCGTGAAATGTCTTGTTCGTCAGACACGGCTGGTGGAAGAGCCTGCACCTTTTAAAATACAAGATCACGTTTCCAATCTAAAAGAAATGCACGATCTCCCCTTAAAAAATCTACTTTATTAAAACCCGAAATTATGTACGCCTTGCACAACACTCAACTACGCTTAGTGACACCTCTGTTTACTGCACGCTATCTGTGAGTGCCGCACACTGCCTGTGAATGCTGTACATTATCTGTGAGTGCTGTACACCATCTGTGCTTGCTGCACCAAGTCTGTGATTGCTGCACACTATCTCCAGAAACTTGAGATTTGCGACCCACAGCCACCCACAGTTTATTGATGATTACCGTACAAAATCTAGTTCTTTCCTGCTCTCCTTATATTATGTTAAAATGGACCGTTCAAGACTCGGATCGATCTGTCAGTGGAGACCACTAGTCCAGATGGTCAGGACTACCTGCTGGCCAGACGTCTTGGAAGAAGAGGAAGAACCCACGCTCTCCCACCACGTGCACAACTTCGATTCACTACTTACGCTGCACCCACTTATGCTGAATTTTCAACGCTGCGTTTTGGAATCCCATCTCCTCGTCCGTGTTCTCTCCAAGGCACCTCTGCTTCTCACCACCGATGCTCACATTCTCTGCGGTAAAATAGTTTGGAGCTTGCGGACGCAAGCCAAGCAGTATTGTCTTGTGGCGCTTTGAGGCATGAAGGCTGCACTGGGATGGTCGCTGTTGGCTTGACATTGCTGGAGCAACCTGAGCAAGACGGTGAAAAATTAACAGCTTCTTCGTTGCATGTGGCACAAACAGCAAAGCAGCTGAGGTCCGGACCTCAGTCACCCTGACTTTCTGGTGAATGCATTAAATAACTAAGAGCCCATCAGAAGATTTTTGCACATGGGCATCCACAGTTGCATGCGTAGCCGCGGTCGTGTGCTGTGATTTTGACCCTGGATTATCGCCGAGGCTGGTGGAGACTGAGCTCGTTAAGGGCAGCTCCTTCCAAATCTCATTACGCGCCCCTCTGTTCACACACAGCTGCCACCGGTCCCATGTCTGTGTTACGGTCTCCAGCATGGACCATCGCCGGGGAATAGTTAAGCCCTTACAATAATATTTAACTTCATGGCAATGTTAAAGACTCCATGCGAAATGTGAAATTATATTGAAGCCCTCGGAATGAATCTGCTTTTATTTTTCAGGATCAGCGGGATGAAATTTTGAGCCAGGAGGCTTAGTGTTGAACTACTGCTTTGGATCAAAGTTACTTATTGTGGCAATGTTGTTGAGCTTTTTCCAACATTAGGAGGTAGCTTTTGGATTAAACCGCATTTGAAAAAGCGTGGCTGCTTCAATACAATACGTGGACAGTACAGCCGTGTGTGTGTGTGTCAGAAATTAATAAATCATTCCACCGGGTAAGTTCGGGTGAATGAACATAACTTAATCCAAAATGTATATTTAAAAAAACCCACATTTAAATGAATGCTGTCAGGTTAATACTGCAAGGTTTTTTTTACAATGATGTGGCTGTTATCCTTAGGAATATTAATAATGAAGGTCCACGTTGCTAAATGAGAGACCTGTAGCTCTAGCTTAAAGCTATGCCCCCTCGACTACAACCTTAACCCTCATCTCCATTGAACATAATTTCATAACAAAGTAGCTCAATTTTTTTTTTACTTTTATGGTCGCTGTATTCATCCTTGTTATAGCTTACCCCACAACATTATCCAGTTTCGTGAGGTACGGTCAAATAACTCCCATTACCGAAAGAGCATAGGGAGGTCTTCATCCAGCAGTGGAGTGAGTGTTCTAATTGTATTTTCTTTTGTGTTTCATGCTTGCTAGTCTTGGCGAACGCAGGAACAGCGCGATAAGCTGGGTATATATGCAAGAGTTAGATCGATTACAGCAGAAAATGGTGACTGCTTTGGAAGGCCTTCATCCAGCAGTGGATACATCATAGCTCAGCGTTTCCTCATGATACAAGCCTGGCACGAGACACCACTTGTACAGTCCTTCAGTGTTACCACAGCAATAAGATGGTGTTTCTTTAAGTCAATTTGTGAGTGCAACGCTGCGGTCCATTCCTTTCTGGTCAGTTTACTTTATCTTATCTCATCTCATTATCTGAAACCGCTTAATCCTAAATAGGGTCACGGTGAGCCGGAGCCTATCCCGGAAACACAGGGCGTAAGGCAGGAATACACCCGACGACAGGACGCCAGTCCATCGCCGAGTTTACTTTATGTCCTTCTATAAATTATAGCCTTATTTGACGTTCAATTGACCTGATCTGATTGTTGTTGTTGTTATGCCGTACCCTACACAGCTCTGTGCAGCGACTTGTAACTCGGGTGAAAAGAGCTCTAGAATTGCAATTATTATTATTATCTTCGCCCAGAGTGTTTGAGCTGAACCGATTAAAGTCAAGGACCCAGCGTGTTGTGTTTGATGAGCTGTTTGACATTATCAAACTGTAAATGAGCCAGGCTTCTCTCCCAACTCTAAAATCTCGATGTTGAGCAGTGCTCTGGCCTGTGTTCTGATTACTTTAGTGATCTTCGGAGGCAAACTGACCCATTGTTGGAACGTTCGAGATTTTGAAACTTTAATCAGTTGTTATTGTGATTAACAGGCGGCTTCGGTGGTGTTCTCTTGGAAACACTACCTATAGCACTTTAATTAAAAGTGTTTGAATGCGGAAGTCCTGCGGCCCGGGACTTATCTCGTTCCTGACCTGAGGACATGTGGGCGCTCTAGAGGTACAGAGGAAAAACAAATAATTCAAATGTTAATGAGCAGTAATTGAATGTCAATCTAGGTTTTACAAGACTGCTGGAGGAAAGGGTTAGGCTATTTCAGCTTTAATCTTCACGGCGAATTGCTTCGGATGATCAGAAGGTTTATTAATAGGTATTTAAAGCACACCGCATTAAAATGTATGAACCACCTCTAGGGGAACTAAAAAAAAAGTCGCGCAGAATTTGTCCCACTTTGACATTGAATGTCAGTTCATTCCACACAACCTCGAGGATATAAAATATTTGTACTGTGGAATGCGTAAGGATTTTTGCAACACGAACGAATTGAGCAGGGGCGGAAGTGAAGCGCAAAATATCGTGATGTTGACGATGTGATCGTGGACGATGATCGTGGATGACGAGGATAGCTAAGGACATCACCAATCTGATCAGCCCGCCGTCTGGAGTCCAAGGCAGCTTTTTAATGGATTTTTTTTTCATCGCAGCAGCTTTAATGCAGCGTTTGACGGGACCGGTAATTGACAGCGTTTCACAGTAATTGGCGCAGACGCTGCCACTGCCTGACTTAAATTAGATGCCATTGGTGAATCTGCGTGAGTGAGCGTCTACAGGCCACACGGACATTTTCTCTTTTTTTCCCCTTGCCTGCTTTACTCACATCCACCGACAACCATCGTGGTGGTAACTTACGCACGGCGCACCACCACAACTACCTTTACAGCCACTGCAGCCACCATAGACAAATATCCCCTTTGTAGCCTTAACAGACTGTAGGGTCAAGTACCGTTAGCGAGTGCCTATAAAAGTTGACATATGAGGAGGTGGGTGACCAGCACCACACTCGGCCGCCTTTGTCTCCCTAGTGGTAATGTTTACACACCGCACCAGGTACTCATTTGAGGCTGGGTCGACTTAGGGGATATCTGGAACCGATGGACAAAATCATCGCTATTGGCCGTGACCTGGAATCGAACTTGT
Source organism: Mordacia mordax (assembly GCA_036362905.1). NCBI lineage: Eukaryota > Metazoa > Chordata > Hyperoartia > Petromyzontiformes > Petromyzontidae > Mordacia > Mordacia mordax. Next base: position 14,628,167 of record JAZEWT010000009.1, on the reverse strand, counting down.
GTGCCCAGACTACCACCTCAACCATTACCACCAGCGCTACCACCCTGCCTGCAACACCAACGTCTCCCATCCACGGCCACACTCGTCCCACATCTGTTCTCTGTCCGTGGCTGATCGCTACGCACTCACCATCTGACATCCCGACATCGCAGTGTCTTCCCCGGCAGCGCACACGGCACGCGTTTACGGTCAGTGCCCGCTTAATCCTGTACATGGTCACGGGGGGGGGGGGCGAAGCCTATCCCGGCAGACAGAGCGCGCAAGGTGGAGGTATACCCGAGATGTGAGGCCAATAGATCGCAGGACACTGGAGGCAATTTACTCAGCTGGCCAATTAACCTAGACAACAGCCTGTCTTTGGACGGTGGGAGAAAAACACAGTATCCGTTGAATCCCCACGCGGACATGTAGATGGATATTCTTCGCGATTGGTGAACTCCAAGCAGAGTCTGTTAGTACCAAGTCAACAGTTCAACTCTCAAAACCACCTGGTGATTTCCACAGAGGATGTAATCCCGAGTACGAGTTCTGCTATGAAGTGAATGTTAAATAAATAGTGGCATAATATGCAGAAGGGATGGAAATTCTTTCCGAATGCTAATCGATATTTTTGCGATATTTTCAGAATATAATCATTCTAAAAGTACCACTGCTAAGATGTAATTTTAGTCCCCTTTGCAAAATATATTCGTCATAGGTTGTTTACTGATTAGATTAATAATAATAGCAATGATAACTTATTATATTTCTATGGCACCTTTCACACAGAAATCCTAAGGCTCTGCTGCCAAAGAACCAGACACTGCTATATGTTATTATCAGTGACGTGCGGTGAGGTTCATGGCTGGTAAGGCACTGACGTCATCAGTCAGATTTACAAACATATAACCCTACAGAATAGCTTATTCACCCTTTGATTGGCAACAGTTAACGTGTTTTGTTTAAAATTTCATTTCAACATTTTTTTCCATATACAAACTGTAGCATAGAAAAAAGCACATAAAAAACGTTATT
>JAZEWT010000009.1:14607526-14623004 GCA_036362905.1 Mordacia mordax | reverse complement strand
GGAGCTCGCCAACAGGGGATTACGTAAATCAACAACCCGAGTTCGATGAATCACGGGTCTCGCAATCGCACTGTCCACTCGTAAAACTCTTAACTCCACAGTGTATTCGCACAATTCGTCTGGTGCAGGTGCGAGGGTCCTGTGTCTGCTGGCAGCCGAGGGCAGCCGGGGACTGGTGGATGTAAAAGGGAGGGTGATGTTCTTCAGGCTCCTCACCACTAGGCGGCTGCTATATGAGGATGAAGAACTGCCTTGGAAGGTCCTGGCCATCGGCCTGATGCGCGACGCGGGCGGCCGATTGTGGTACGGCCATGAGCTATTCTTGACAAACTACAAGCTAGTAGATTGCACGAAGCTGCCACGTTATTTTCAGAGCCTGTTTGACGTGAGGCGCGGTTTCGAGTGGACACGGTCGCGTGCGCAGTGTAACCTCACTTCCTACAGGAACCACTGTTTCACAACAAACTCTTTAAGGGCATAGAACGGGAGCGCACTCTCGCAGTGCGCTTCACCTCTATGAGGGTAGCAGTAGTGAAGGACCCGGTGGACACGTGCCAGTGGAAATGGAGGAGTGCGGCGGACATTTCTGCCACCGCAGGCCTGCACTCTTTGCTTGCCCATGCGAAACTGTTGTGCGAGGCGCTCACTGCCATGAAGGCACTGGGTTTGAGCCTCTAACAGATCCCTGCCGGGAAAAAGTACATGACCACCCCCCTGAAATACTCCTGCACCCAGGCCCGCTGGACATTAGGATGCGAGAAAGTAGAACACTGCAGAGGGGTGGCGCTACAGGATGTCTGCAAGCGGGTGTTATACACACACTGCGTGAAAGCACTGCACCACAGAGACCTTGAACGCCTGCCGGATTCCAAATGGATGGGCCACTTCTGCACGCTGGTGGAGGTTGTCCCTCAATAGAAGCAGGTATACAGGCCGCCTGCCACAAAACGATGCGGAGGCCTGTGGTGGAGGCTGGCGCATTGCACGCTGCCCTCAGTCGCGTGGGCCAACCGAATCGACCCTGAAACATCAGGCGCCTATGTCGATTGCAGAGAGAGGACCTCATTCACCAGTTTCTCGGATGCCGGCGACTGCGCCCGCTATTTGAGTTCCTGCGCGGCGTCTTCAGAAAACTGGGTGGCGCCGTTCCACAGCAGCGCCATCGTGTGCGGCTGTGCATCCCAAACCGTGGGTGACCGCAACAGCATTGCGAACTTTTTCCTCGCTCGGGCGAGGCTCGTGACCTACAAGACCCACAAGGAGCTGCTGCAGGGTGACGCGGGTGAAACCTCCGCATTAGCGATGACTAAAGGCCTCATCAAGGTGTGGCTCCGTATGGAGCCACCTTCTATAAAAATGCCGGGGAAGTGGCCACTCTCCTCCAGTACTGCGGCGGCGCTCTGTGCAGACACTCAGGGGATCCTCCGTTTCACACTTTAAATTTATTTTCCTTTCTGCGCTCTTGCCACTGCTCTCTAAGACCACATCTTTCTCTCTCACATTATCTGTATTTGAATGCGTATGCGTCACAAATTGTATTGAAGGGGATGTGGGTCACGATTTCTGTAAAGGGTTGTACATATTGTATATTGTATTCCTTGTATATGTTGTTTTGGAAAACTTGCTCGTAAGAGCTATTAAATCAGATGTAAAAGTCAAAGTCTATATCAACGTATCTCTGTTTCTCCTCTCTCACCCCGTCAGTCGCATGTTTCATAAGCGCCTCCATTAGCGGACCACGAATTGGTAATGTGATGAAATCAATTTGAGATAGTGTTGCGCAGAGTAAGGTCACAATCAATTTTCATTACTAATTATGGGAGTTCCTGATTTATCGCAGTCACGGGCACACAGAGAACAGCGCCACAGTTGCGCAAGGCTGTGAATGTGAGGACACGACTTTGCTGATAGGAAGGCCCGTTAATTTGACTTCGTACACAAAGGCAGCAGACGCTTTCTCCTGGCTTCGCGTTAAATATGTTAGAGATAGCGAACTCCCCCTTGTGCTGGAGCCAGCATGAAGTCCCCTGAAGGGTGCTGAGAGAGTGTAAGCGGAGGAGAGCTGGCTTTGAGAAGCGTTGTGTTCTGGTGATTTTTGACCCCTCCCTTTCACGGGGGGGGGGGCAGTTTCATGACACTGAAATGCTTTGTGGTAGCAGAGGGGAAAGCTGATCCACTGTGCTGCGTATCCCCCGGGCCTCGCAGAACAAAAAAGGATAAAGGATCTTATTTTCGAAGCCTTATTAAAGGACTGCCTAGACAAGCGTTGCGAGAGTGAACTGGTAACAGCGGCCGCCGCACACCTGGAGCCATCCACCTCCTCCTCCACAGCTGCGCTCTCGCTCAAAGTGCCTACGCTGTCCTGGAGCAGCACAACGATGTCCTTGAAGGGAACTTCTTTTTATTGGTGGTGGATAGGGGGGGGGTTGCTAGTTTGCCGAGCCGGTCAAACCGTCTGCCGTAGAATCAGTTTGTCATGGTCCGCAACTTGATTCTGCACCGATATCTGATTCCTGTATCCACCCCAAAAATCCATTGGAGGTTGATACGCAGGTGTATGCTCTACGGCTGGCACTGGAGACCCTGCATGTGAAGCCATTGTGAAAATAGGCCATCTCGAGTATCGCATCTGACAGACATAAGCAACTGTGAGTAAAAAAAGCCAAAGGGCAGTACTGTGCCATGAAATCTGTGACTGGAATTTTATTCTTGGCCAAAAGCTGACTTCAGCGGGGAATGATATCTCAACAGGTTCTGAGATCCGCTCAACCCTACACCAACCCACGTTGACCAGCGAGGTGAAATATTGTCAAATAACCCCCACAACACTGTCTGCAGTCCTTCATCCAGCAATGAACTAAAACTGGCTATTACCTATTATCATTATCGTTACTATCAACTAATTACGATATCTTACTTGTGGACCTAGTTAGGTCACCGCTGAAAATGAATGTCTCTCACGTAGTAATGACGTGTATGGTATGCATTGTAATTTATTCACAGTGGCGCTCAGTGGACAGAAACACACTTTTGGAATCGACCTCGAGGCTGTCCTTCCCAGTCTGAGATTGAATCTATAGTCATTGAGTCAATAATCATCAGACCCTGAAGCGGCAAAGAAATAGTTGGTTTACTTTTTCATTTAATTTAATATGGCAGTAAAAGAAACAGTTTTATATTCCTCGATCTGTTTTTTTTTTACGCAGTACAGTGTAGAAGATTGTGGGGACATGCTGGCACATAGATGTTTGTTTTAATTTGCCAGTGAATTCTGGCACCACTGTGCGCGGGTCAGGTGCATTCAGGGTGTAACAGGTTTAGTAAGCTCACGCTGCTGCGTGTGGTTTCTTGGTAATGTTCTTGTTGACGGCATGGCACGCAGACGTGCCAGGCAGTACCAGGCAGTGCCAGACGAGTAATGTGACAGTGCCGCTCCCACTAATGTAATCGATGAGAAGCCGTCTCGTAAAATGTTACGTTAATAAAAGCGCTACGCGGCTTCTGCTGTATTCAGCAAGGCTATCGCTCACAAACGTAATGAACATTGGACGTGAATTTATATATTATGCAACACCCGTCGTTAAGAGACTCATTGAGAGGTTATTGACAATTATTTGCGTTTAACTACATTAGTTTTGAGTCTGCAACCATCTAAAGCATTACCTCCACACTGACTGGACCCCTAAGCGATGGTGAAGCACCACCTTCAGTGCCAGCCTCTCCTCACGCCCCATTCCCCAGTCGCTCGCTGCCACAGGAAGTAAACCGTGCCAAAGTGGTGTACGGTTCAGATCTGTCAATGGCTGATGATTGTCCGATCTGAGCAGGCAGATCAATTCCGAACAGTTCAAATCTACTGGTTGGAAAAAAAATCCGATCCCACTCGGCCAATGCAGTGTACCACCAGGAGGCATGGCTTCACTTGAAATGGTTATCTTTAGCCTCAGCTCTTGCAGAGTTGAGATTGAGCTGAATCCAGAGTTCTGCTCGGTCTGGAGACCGTGGCTTCCCCACGGCGAGAGATTCGGTCGTCGTTAGGTGTGTCGAGGGCAGCAGGTGCCGCAAAAGCAACACTTACGGTCTGTAGCGAATGCCCCCGCTCTGAAATTCTGCTCTTTGTTGTTGTGCTTTCACGTGGAGAGAGAGGAGTAGGAGGGCGATTTTTGCATTGGAAACAAAATGATAATGGGCAATGCAAATATAGAACATCATTTTGAGCTTGCTTAAGGTTTACGGAATCAAGGTATCCTTTGCTATAGACCCTAAAGCGCACATCATAGTACATGGTGCCACGCTGCTTCATTAGCAGCTTGGGCACGGTCGCTCTTGGTTTGTTAGCCGTGATGGGTCAAAAAATCACCCATCGTCGAATGACTGCAATCGTTTAAGGATCTGTGGATGCCAGCAGCAGTATGAAAAGTGTCTCTCACCCTTCCTCTCATTCAGTGACAATATTGTCTGGAAGCATTAGATGTGCGTATGGCTTAACGTACACGCGCACACACACAAATTATTAGTACATGAAATGCAACATATTTCACAGTAACCACTCCAGCACTAGTGCTCTCCTGTCTGCGAGTAACTGTTTGCATACACGGCGTATTTACAACTTGCAATGCAACTGCAAATATCAAGCTTTCGCTTAAAGTCATACTCGACTTTATTTCATTTTAAAACATCGTGTTTAACTGGGGGTGAGGAAAGCTTACTCTTTAATAACTATGGTGACACACGGATGATGGTCTTTGAAAGCGACAGTGGTTCTGCCACGTGTCTTGTAAACGATGACCCGCACACACACTTTGTGCGGTCCCTGAAAATAGGAGATGCGTGCTGGAGAGTGGGCACGGTCCTTTCCAGCAGCCATCTGTCGCGCTCCGCTTTATACAGCAGCCAGCTGGTTGGAAATTCAGCTGCATGTAATCTTAAAGGAGAACACTCCGCTTGCCTGACTACGAGCTTTTATGTGCTGACTTTGAGACCCAGCTGCTGTGGGGGTTAGCTTTGTATCTTGCCAATGCATCTCATTCATAATGCCTCGCTGTGTGCGGGAGAGTGGAAGAACGCTGGGCTCTACACAATTTTTTTTTTAAGGGGGGTGGGGGTTAACCTCCCACATTGATGTGCAAATTCTTGTGCCAGGTGTGAGCCCACTCCAAATTTAGTGCGCCGTGGTTTTGTGCAGCCGGTCATTGCCAGAGTGTAGGCCGAGACTACAGTGGGGGATGCACCTCGTGTTCGGCCAGGGCGTCATTATGACGTGCGCAGCTGTGTCGGTCGTGACCGGTTGTGATTGGCTCGTGTTACATCCATCTGATCGGATGTGTGAATGTCACTCGTTGACGATTCGCAAAACATGCAACGGCGTGTAAACGCACAATATGCTAATGTTGAATATATTTCTGCTAATAAAGTGAAATAGAATGTACAAAGGAGATGAACAAAATGTAAGTCTCATCTCATCTCATTATCTGAAACCGCTTAATCCTATATAGGGTCACGGTGAGCCGGAGCCTATCCCGGAAACACAGGGCGTAAGGCAGGAATACACCCGACGACGGGACGCCAGTCCATCGCCGGCAAAATGTAAGTGTTGCTCTATTAATCATCCTGACTTGGAATAATTGTGTTTTTGGTTAAACTGCTGGGTTAAATTTAGAATTTCCATGCTCCATACCCCTTCCCTTTTTTTGTTTTAATACAAAGAAACATTTCATTGCTTATAATGCCTTATGTTGTGTGGCCTATAAGAGCGACTATCATTCAGCTTGCAATTTAAAATAACCAACATGAACGTTCAGTATTAGTGCAAGACCTAACAAATCTGTGCCGAACAGCACCGCATGTATGCTAGCCGTAATCTGTGAACTTTGTTTTATAAATGTATTTGTATGAAACATTTTCTATTTTACACATTCCAAACATGTAGTCGTGTGTGCCGTCAAACTTGTGTTGCTGTAGATACAGAGGTAAGAGCCCCACTTGGAACTTGAGGGAATCCAGCTCGCGAATAGATACTTGTGGTTCTTCTTCTGGGTACGATATCCGACAGGAGGTTGGTGACAATGGTCTTCCACAAATCTCTAGTCTGAACTTCTAAGAATGTTTATTCTTCTTATGTTCATCCATCTCGGGAAACTCTTGACACTAGTCAATCTCTGTCATCCAGGATCTCTTTTTCAATCAAATGTTCCAGTTATAACCATATTTAAAATTTCCTCTTTCCTCATATGTCCGAAAAACTTCGACGGTCTCCTTCTAATGTCATTCAACACCTTCTTTCTACATTCCATTCGTGACAGAATTCTTCAATTGAGGTATGAATTGTCCAAGATACCTTCAATATGCGTCTAAAGAACCACCATTCAGTTGCTGCAATTCTCAATTCTGACGCATACGTGAAAACCGATATAACATAACAATCGAGAATTCTTAGTTTCATCCCCATAGAAATGTTATTATTTATCAGTATCTTTTTATTTTGAAAAGGATATCTTTGGCCATCCATATCCTCTGTTTTATTTCATGATCACATTTACCATCTGATCTTATCCAGCTTCCCAGATAGTTTAATTTATTGACCTGTTTTACATTTTCATTTCCTATTTTGATGTTACATGCAGGTACACTTTTTTTCTTTGAAATTATCATGCATTCTGTTTTGCCAGAATTGATAGTTAAACCCTTATGCTCACTTTTACTAACAGCCTTATCCAGAATGTTTTACAGCTTCCCCTCTGAATCCAATAAGAAAACTATATCATCTACATAACGCAGGTTATTCTTATTCTGTCCACCAATTACCAACCCTGGCACACCTTCAATTGCTCTAAAGATGTCCACGCTGCACAAGTTAAACCAGTCCTGTAGAAATACACAGCCTTGCCTCACACGTCTTTTAAGTTGGATTAAATCACTTAGTTCATTTCCGATCCTTACTGCTGCGGTTTGATCTCCGTCTATGCTCCATTAGAATTCCCAATTCTTTACCATCAATGTCCAGTTTTTGAATAATATTCATCAACCCCTCGTGTTTTATACTAGCGAATACTTTGTTATAGTCAATGCAACACAAATGGAGATCTTTCTTCATTTCAATTGGCATTTCTGAAAGCATTCAGATGATGTACCACGATCTTCAACCAAATCACATTGATCTCATGCAACCTCTGAGTTTATTCTACTTCTGGCTCTGAGCATCAACACTTTTAATGGAATCTTTGTTAAATGGCTCATTAGGTTAATGTTTCTATGGAGGTCACATTCAATAGCTCTAGGTTTTTTGGGGAGTGCAATAAAGATCGATTTACTGAGATCCTTAGGTACTTCTCCACTATTATAAATCTTGTTGATAATGTCTGTCAATTTTTCTAAGCCGAAGTCTTCCAAACATTTTACCTGTTCTATTGCTATTCATCTGTTCCTGTAGCATTGTTGTTTTCATTCGATTAATAGCCGTTCTTACTTTTGACTTAAGGATTTTCAAACCATCCATCGGGTTTTTTTAATCGATGGCTCTCCTCCTCGCGTGTCGTGAAATAAATCGTCAATATATTCTGTCCATCTCTGCAAAACTTGCTCTCTCTCTGGATGTCGCAATTTTTAGCTCTTATGGATCTACTAGCAGTGCACCCTCCTTTACCTTTGATGTCTTTGATATTCCAAAACAGTGATGTACCATCTTTGTGCTTTTGCTTTTCTATTGCTGTGCATTCTTCAATAAGCTGTGTTTCTAATTCTATATTGCAGAATGATCGAATTTCGTTATACAGTATCCGACACTCTGTCATATTATGGTTTTCAATCTTTCTTCTACCCTCCATTAATTCCAGTGTCTCCTCCGTCATCCGCTTGTTTCCTTTGTTATACTTTTACGGGTATAACTTGTTTGTCTTTTCCAACCAATTATTTTTTAAACTGTTCCCATTGTGACCTATATCCTCCACCTCCAAGCTCTTGAAATCGTTGTTTAACTGCAGTTGTGTATCTTCCTCTTATCAGATCGTTTGCCATTAGAACTTTATAATCGAGCTTCTTTCTAGTTGCTCGAGTTTCTTGAGCCTTATCTTGATGGTGCAAACTACAGGTACATGGTCACTTCCACAATCAGCCCCTGGGTACGATTTAGATCGTTGACGTGTATTCCTGAATCTTTTGTTGATGGTAATTTAGCAATTAAATCTAAATTTATCTCCAGGGAATTTCCAAGTGTACCTTGTTCTCAGATGGTGCTCAAAACATGTATTCATAATAACCTCACCATTCTCAACAAATCAGTCTATCCATTTCTCTCCTCTCTTATTTTACTCTGCAAAAGCCCATAAAGTCTAAAAATATTATCTAATCGTTGACATCCAACTTTTGCATTCAGATAACGCATCACTATCACTCTCTCTTGTCGTTTACACTGCTTCTTTGCTTTATCGAGATTTTGATAGAAATACTCCATCTTCACTTTCTGCTGTCGGTGCATAAACTTGTATCACTGAAACATTGAATGATTTAGCATTTATTTTCACCAGCATGACTCTATCAGATATTGTCCAAAACCCATGTAGACACTTTGAGATTTCTTCATCTTATATTAAGCCAACATCTCTTTCGTGCCTCTGACCTTAAAAAACTATCTTCACACGCCCTGATACAATATTTCGTTCATTCTTACAATGCGTTTCACTCATACCTAGAATATTGATGTTTAGTCTCTTCATTTCCTGCTTTAGATTCTTCAAATTCCCGATTTTATTCAGAGTTCTAACGTTCCAAGTTGCTATTGTAAGTGGTATTTTCTGAGTGTGAACAGTCACAGGCTGATGATGCAGAGTCATATGGTGTATTTGACTATCCTTACCGGGCAAGGTGTCCACACAATTTACAGTACGGAGCCCCTTCACGTCGTTATGGGTTTCGATAGATTTATTTTTGACCACTGTTTTTATTGTCGAAATTCTGCAGTAGGTTGCCACGTCTTTCTGCAGGTTGCAGTTCTTCACTAACTTCCTGATGGTTAATGATCAGATTATCGTTGCGCAGTGATGGCATTGCCCCCTTATTTTCTAACCGCCACTATCATCAAAGCCTCGTGATTAGAGCCATATGGTCCCAACCAGTGTCCGTGCCTTGCCGCATTACACGAGGCCTCTTCCTGCAAGGCGAGGCTCACGACGGTTTGTCGAGTCCACAAATTCCTCGCACGGCTGAGCTCGCCGTGTCATGATCGATCGTCAGACAATTGCTACGTATTCACCAACGCAACGCTTTGTAACCTTCGGGTGAACTACGATTTAGAAATGCAACTGTTATTATTACTACTTACTCTTGCTACAGCATTTACACATTATTTCAGATGAAACCGATTTCACATATCATAGCTAAACTAAAAGAGCATACTTGAATTATAATAATACTATTCCAGCTACTGGCTGCTCCGTCAGTGCTGAGCGTATCGTTCATATGCTACCAAGCACATCTCATAATTAATGTCACCTTTTTGAAGGGAGGAAAAATGTTCGTCTCGTGGATTTCCTTGATGTTTGTTCCAACTGCTGCGGGTGTCTCTTAGCCAGAGCCAAATTAATTGGCGTCCGGCACACCCACGGCGTTCGCAGTCGCCTCTCCCTGGTGAGGAGAGCACTGGCATGCTGATAAGAGCACTCTGCTATAACCTAAGTGACCCGGGATTTATTCTTGGCCTCACAAATCACCAGTGGAAATTGTTAACGATCTAACGCGCGTGTACCTGGTGCAAACGGCTTAAGCTCGCGAGAGACCGATGCTGTGCTGAGAGGTCACAATACCCTACTGTGTGACTTTTCAGCTTCAATATGCGCTCTCAAACAAACACTTGCCACGCAGAGCGTTGGTCCTGAACAGGGAATGTGGCTTTACACCGTGACGCACGCCTGAAGTCCAGTACCGTGGAGGTGAAGGATTGTGCTCCTTTACACTTGTGGGGTTTCTCCGGGTCCTCCGGTTTCCTCTTACAAGCATTACCACTCAGTAGATGGCTCCAAACGCCTAAAAATGAAGATGTACAGTGCCAGACCCACCTGAAAAATAGGACTTAGACTTTGTGGCTTCCTGGCTATGAGAATTACATATTATATATGCGCATCAATCGTCTCCATCATATGCAGAATGTGGCTGCTGGAGTCCTCACTCGCATACCTATCCACGATCACATAGCCCCAGTACTGGTGTCCCTCCAGTGGCTACCGGATAAATATAGGATTGAATTCAAGATCCGCCTCACCTACAAGGATCAAGGCTCTGGCGCTGCTCCCACATACATCTGTGACCCACTTCAGACACCCTTCTCAACACGACAACTTGGATCCTCCTATACGGGCTTGCTGCGTGTGCCCAGATCGCACCTCCATTCGATGGATGACAGAGCATGCTCGCGCACTGCTCCGAGATTCTGGAATGCCCTTCCATTGGAGATTCGGTCAACTGAGTCCCTGGGCGTCTTCAAATCTCGTCTCAAGACTTATTTGTTCCATGAGGCTTTGAAGTCCTCCGGCTGTGACTATTGATGCTTCTCACTGCTGTCGTGCTGGGATGATGGCTCGCTGCCGACATCCACATGCTCGGGAACATTTATTCCTCCCTTCCTTTGTTTAACAATAATTTTTTATCGCTTATTTTATGTCCTCTAAATTCTAGCCATTATTTGACTTCAATTCAACTGCTCTGATGTTGTTGTTGTTGACATGCCGTTCTCTCCACAGCTCAGATTTGTAAGAAAAACAAAAAACGTTGTTGTTGCTGACATGGCATTCTCTGCACAGCTCTGTGCAGCACGTTGTGACCCCCGGGTGAAAAGCGCTCTAAAAGTGTATTTTATTATTATTATATCATTTCACGTTATTTCACATTTATATACTATATTCTAATGTAGCGCCTTGCCTTTATCTCCTCAATATCTCTCTGATATATATATTGTCTGTGTCATGAGACATCATTTCCATAATAGCCCTAATAGCAATCTTTCTCTAATTGATGCCGTTATTCATAACGTTTAATATATGTTCGTTGATTCTGAATTAAACTTTTTTTCTTTCATTTTCTTAGTGAATTATTTTGCTTGCGGAAGGAAGCTAGAAAACCGGACAGAAGTCAAACCACACAGGGAGATATAACTCCTTCTGATGTGTTAGCAGCCTACTTGCTCTGCTGCCATCTACTGGCCAACTGCTATCTCTGCGGGTTGGGAATTTTAAATACGTTTTCCATTTTTCACCCAAGGTCCCGGGTTCGAATCTCTCGGCTCGGGTGCCTTTCTGTGTGGAGTTTGCATGCTCTCCCCGTGTCCGCGTGGGTTTTCGCCGGGTACTCCGGTTTCCTCCCACAGTCCAAAAGCATGCTCTTGGATAGGTTGATTGGCTCGCAGACTAAAATTGTCCCGCAATGCCCGGCGATGGACTGGCATCCCGTCATCGGGCATATTCCTGCCTTACGCCCTGTGTTTCCGGGATAGGCTCCGGCTCACCGTGACCCTATATAGTGTCAGATAATGAGATGAGATGAGAGACGTGCGTAAGATTAACGTCATGTCTAGTCTCTATTTAAAAACAAAAGCTAATTCTCGAAACGTTGTGTTTTTCTCTCATTTAAACAGTGGTCAGTAATTGGTCAGGCCGTGTCAGTTGTGGTTGCAAAACAATGACTATTGCATGTTTTAGGGGTTTATTTAGGTAAACGAGCAGAGTGTTATCGCACAGCACTTTCAATCTTGCGAACCTACATTGCAGTCCTCACCTAGACTTATGTCAGTGGCAATTTAATATCTGAACCCATTCTCTTCGGGACGTACATTATTTATTCCTACATATATGATTTAGGTTGTAGAGCTCGGCAGCATCACAGCTATTAGCAATTAGTAGAAACTGGGTTTGGACACAGGGACTCGAGGAATAGCCTTAAGAAGAAGACGAAATGTGCTGGTTGTAGTTAGAGGAGCACTTTACACCTAAATCAGAGGGGTCAATAAGAAATCCACAGTAGAGGACAAGGTGTTTGTAGGTAGGCTTGCGCACACTTCTGCACCTCAGCAACTCGTATTCTCCTCTTCAGCCTCTATTAATGCAACTTCTGCCAAATGATTTCCCTTTTGCCGCTGGATGTGTCGCAATGTATCTACCGATGTATGCTGTTTATCTTGGCAAAAACAACGCACAGTATTAATGCTGCGCCACCATAGACTTCAGCGCTTTCTCCTGTTCTAAACATTCTCTACCTGCTGCTATAATTTTCTGCTTATAAACAATACCGTGTTTGAACACCATAAAGTAAAGCCAGCTACTCATTGGGAACGGTTCATTGCCGTCCCTCTCTCTCTGCAAGGCTTTTTCATCTCCTGTACCCTGCATCTGCCGCAAATGATTTGTAATCCGAGCTAATGGCTCCATGATACTTTCCCTATTCACCTCAGCCTCCATCCTCTGCCGCCCTTCAATTTGTAGTCACTCGAAGAATTGCTCGTTCACAGTCACCGACCTTAAAAACGCCTTCGGTATCTGGAGCACTTGGACACAATCTTTCCGTTGTCCCTGTCAGATGCGCGGGCCTCTGACAATGGCCTCTGAAATGTCTGTTTTACATCATCCCTGGAGTGCTCTCCGGCTCCAGATTCACATGCTTCGGTCGGGCGCGCAAGCGCTCCGAGCTCTGCCACCCACGCCGCCTCACATTGGGAATCATCATGCATGCCATGCCACTGCCGTCACCCTGCGCGCCGCCAAGTTCACCTCTCGGCTTCTCTCTTGAGAAGCAACTACGTTATATCCCGAAATAACTGGGATGATGTAATCAAATGGCTCCCGGTGTCTGTTTGCACATGTTCTCCGGCTACCATCAAATCACAATGCTTGAACCTCACCCCCAACTAAAGTGATGCGTATGAAAGAACCCACTAATTTGCATTTGGATAGCACTTTATAATACGCTATACTCGAGTCCTAGCTAAATCACTTTAAGAAGCGCATGAAGATGTTCCAGTTTGAATTTTTCACACAAACGACTTCATAGAATTCCATCCATGTAGTTGCGAAGAGCATCTTGCTGCTTCCAGACAGCTCTCATGCAGTCGGCCAAGTTAAATTATGCTTTGCAGGGGGTTCTACAATGCATTACACCGTCAAATGATATCGATGTTTAAGCTCCTGATAAGAGATAAGGACCTGCACGTGCAATAATAGATGTGTAGATGTTGCATGCGATGAGATTTGCGTGAAGCCCTGCAGCTGCGAGAGATGTTCCCGCTTGCTGCAAAGTAAAATGACAAAAGCATTGTGGGATCGAATCGCGGGCCTCAATCACGTGACAATCCACCGCATCGCTTGATGGGCGACTTGTTGCTGCTTCCTTCTCGACGTCGAAGCAGACCACAGTCGCCAACGTGCCATCGCTCACGTACATTGTCATCTTGAGCCACTCCTCGCCTGTTAACTGCTGCTTAGTTGGATGCATTCCAGATGTGTGCTGTGCTATCAAGCATCTATAGTCACACACTGATGGTTTTAAATTGCTGGGTTGCAGGTCTCGCGTTGTATAGCAATCGAGAAGCACTGTGTAAGCCTGGGCCCCCCGCAAATACGGAAAAATGCGTAATCTTTGCTTAAATCCTAACAGTTGGACTTTGTCTAGATTACTTTAAAATTATATGAGTTCAAAATTATCACAATTCCTAGTATGCAATAGCCAGCGGTCATTATTTTATTTTAAATGCTCTAAAAAAATTTGGTGGTGAAACTTAGTTTAATGCACGGATATATTTATTTTGCATACCAGTGTTTATTGGACCCCATTCTGCAGCTGCTGCCATGCATTTGAAATGGAGGTAGCGAAGGCTCGCTATATTACTAATGGGATGCAATGCACCATTCATCAAATACATTTGCTGGCTCTAATTGACTTATTAGTATCATACATTATACATGAGCAAACTCAAATTGCAGATGCGATGCTTTTTTCCCCCTAGACTTAATTCACTGGTATTATATTACTTAATGGCATTTAGGTGAAAGTAGAATATTTTCAACTGCACTCCCTTTAATGGGACATGGACCTAAATGCCCATCACGTTTCTTATTTAAAAATGACAGATTGCATTTTTTTGCATAAAGAAACCACTAAATATGAATTCACTGTAGAGCATATTCTAATTGCAGAGCCAGTGCCCTTAATAGTTTCACTTGTAGCAATAATTAGTTTATTCCAGCGTTGAACATCTATACGATGTTAATGGTCTCTATTAGAATGCCGTTAATTGTTAACATTAATATTTTGCAAAAAAATGCGTGATTAACAAAACTATCCACTGCGTGGTGGTTAACTTATATGTACGACATCATTCAGCAGTACATTTGTGATTTGAGACATTTTTACACCACCATCAACCATGATCAATCCACTGCTGCATGAATTCCTCCCCAAGTCATGCACTTGTGATGTATTAATCCATCAAGCACCTGTATACGAGTTGATTCTATCACTCCATCTCCTCGGTGGACGCCCTTTTGGTCACATGACATCCCTTGACTGCCACTGTCATTATTCTCGAACGTCATCTATCATTATTCCAAGGGGCATGCATGGCCCACGTGTTCACACGGTTCCTAACCGTTAGAGGTATTGTCTTCAATCTGCGTGTGTATGTTCTTTAATTCATGTGCCCCTCCCTCTGCATCACAGTGTAATTCCAAGCGTGCGTTTCTCCAGGCTTATCTGTGTGCGTTTCAGTGTCTTGCCTGTTCTCCTTCGTTATTCTCCAGGCTCCTGTTGTACAACGAATGATTCAGACATCGTCGCATGATTGCCACGTTAAATTTCTCATGCAAACATCTATAGAGCAAATCCGCTCCGCATATTGAGTGTTGTTTTTTTGCGGTATTCCTTCTGTGATGTTTTAAGTTATCAGCAGCAGCCAGGCCAGATGGGGCGTGCACACTGCACGGTGGGCAGTGCCACCGCTTTGGGAGAAGGTGCTCTGCGGGAGAAAACAAACTCATGGCCCCGTTCGTTGCTCAACCCGGCAAACGTTTGCCGTGGCTGGTTAATTTCATCCAACAGCTGAAACCTTTGTGTCACCAATGCCAATGTTAGCATAGTTTGTCAGATATCCTTTTTGGTTTGAGTCCACATAGGAGAGGTCCAGACTAAGTAAAGTTTACTGTTAATGTGCACAGCCAGAAATCGAACCCAAATCATTTGAACCATGACCCAGTACAATAATACATTTATCAGAGTGTGTGGATATGTGCGCAAATTGTTTTTGCCTTGTTACCTTTAGGAACCGGTTGTATCGGTAACCGCCCATAGAATCCCCCGTGGTGTGTAGGCTTGTTCACTCGTGTGGCTGGACCCATGCCCCATAGTTCCTGTTTGTAGAAAATCTTGTGACAATGGAAAATGTAGAGAATATATAAAGTAATGATGTAGGTTTTCACGGCTCGATGCATGATGATTGCTTCGAAAA
>JAZEWT010000009.1:14540634-14551832 GCA_036362905.1 Mordacia mordax | reverse complement strand
GGTGGCCCAGTGGGTATCGCTGTCACCTCACAACAAGAGGGTCCAGGGTTCGAATCTCGGTTCTGGTGCCTTTCTGTGTGGAGTTTGCATGTTCTCCCCGTGTCCGCGTGGGTTTTCGTCGGGTACTCTGGTTTCCTTCCACAGTCCAAAATACATGCTGCTACATAGGTTAATTGGCTTGCAGACTAAATTGTCTGCGTGCCCGGTGATGGATTGGCGTCCCATCGTGGGTATATCCCTGCCATGCGCCCTATGTCTGCCGGGATAGGCTCCGGCTCACAACGACCCTGTATAGGACTAAGCGGTTTCTCACAATGAGATGAGATGAGATTTTTATACATACATAAAGAACCGATGTGAATGGTGAATAATGTGAGATACGTGTATTATTTACCATGTTGGTAATATGTTGGACAACTTGCTTCACTATAACACTAATCTTTAATCCGTGAATCCTTAATTCATTAAATGCAATGCCCCAGGCACGCTTAGGATTCTTTTAGCTCAGAGTTAATTCACGGGGCTCAGAAAAGCAGGCTCAGGTATGCTTAGGATTATGCAAATGAATCCATGTTAGCTTGGTGTATATTTGAGAGTAATAATATAGTGAGCAGGGAGAAAATGCATCTGCATTACCACCAATCAATAAATTATAATAATAGTGAGTAGATCCATCAGTTGATGGGATTTATTCTGAGATGTGGCCCCAATATAAATGATATTCCCTGCGACATGGGTAGAACAGCCAGTCTCACCCGGTGGCTGCTGACCTATCGGGAGGCTGAGTGCCATCCAGTTGTCCATGGAGACCATACTCACGGTGGTGCAGTGAGCAGCTTTGCCGCCTCACAGCAAGAAGAACCCAGCTTCAATATCCGGATCAGGTGCCTTTCTTTATGGAGTTTGCATATTTCTTCCTTTCTGTGTGGGATTTCAACGGGTACTCCGGTTTCCTTCAATAGTCCAAAGACCTGATGGTGCCTAGGTTAACTGCCCTAACTAAATTGCCCCCGGTACTCTCAGATACAGTAACTTGCTTACCCTTACCCGTTTGACAGCTGTTAGAAAGAAGTATGCCTAACGGTTCCTTCCAGCTTACAACCAAACTGACTGACTGATATCTAAGTTTGCCAAGTCGGCCTTACGGACGAAAAGGTTTGCTCACCCCTGGGCTGAAATACAATAGATTACGATCGCCGATGCCATCTTGTTCATTGTAATTGGTCCTCCTCTACCGAAGAGTAGGGCCAGCGTAGTGGCATTATAGTGCTGTCGCCAGGTCCTCCGGTTTCCTCCCACCGTCCAAAGACACGCTACTGCCGAGGTTAATTGTTTTGCTAAGTAAAATTGCCCCCAGTGCCAAGCGGTGTAGTGGCTTCACATCCTAGGCATAGTCCTGCCTTGCGCCCTCTGTCTGTCTGCCGGGATAGCCCCCCCCCCGCCGCGACCCTGTGCAGGATTAAGCGGGTAATGCTAATGAAGACGATGGTGGAAAACCAGACCAAAACATCCTCTTCGAGGCGATGTCTCGCCGAGGCTCTTGGGACAGCAGCGGTGCTCGACAACAACTGCAGCAGGACTCCAACCTTAGCGATCGGTCAAACGGGTCTTCGGGACTCGTGTTCAATACGGGCACCAAGTATCAGCTGAGATTTAACATCTGCCCACTGCCCCCTCCCCACTGGCTGAGCGCAAATTTCGCTCGTATTTTAAACGGATGTCAGAGCACGGACGTTTCGGGATATTTTTAAAGTTCTTAAGAGCTGCTGTTTCGGGACAGGCATTCGAGCGTTTATCCTGCCCAAGGATGCCTCCCAACGTGGGAGGCGAAGGAAAAATTAATTAATAGTAATTGCACTTCGAGGGCGCTTTTCACCCGAGGGTCACAAAGCGCCGCGCAGAGCTATGGAAAGAACGGCATGCCGAAGAGCGTTCGCTGTAGCGGTTCCCAAAAGAGCAGCTCTTGAGAGCGATTGCCTTTTGAAAATCATCATCCCTTTCGTTTCTCGTCTTGGCTGCTAATGCAATGCGATGCGGGCAATGGAACAACCCTTCACTGGGGTTGATTTAACCGTCACGGTTTGTAGAATTAACAGTCGTTTGGTGTTGTGCTCTGGCCTTTTTAAGTCGCTACGTTGCGTAGCAGGCATGCGTATGTGAGCTGTACTTCGGTTTGCGGTGTGATGCGTGAGATGCAGTGTATTCCCGTGAGATTGAATGTGTCTGTCTTGACCTTCTGCTCTGACACGAAGCCAACGCAATGCAATGTATCGAGTAGTGGAGCAAAGCTATTTGACTATTATTCACAGAGCACTGAAGTTTATAGTGTGTGCTAGGTGTGTGTGTACGATATTGCATGAATTCGCACTGGAAAAGGCAGCGTGATGAGAGTTTATGTTTATGGACAGCATACGCTTTTCTGAGATACATTACGATGTCAAGAACATATAAAACATGCATTGTGCATAATATTTTGACATATCAACAGGTTGATGGAATTATGGAGTACAGTTTAGCATTTCAGTAGCGATAAAACTCACTCACAAATGTTGTTTATCTTTGCAACTACAACATATCCAAAAATAAAGCACAGTTTAATTCACCAATGCATATCGGAGTTTCATTGCATATCAGAGCTGATTACCGCACTGGAACCGCAGTTTAAACAATGTAATGATCACCGTTCTGCGCGATTTTGTGTCCAACATTTTCCAAGAAATCCTGGACGAGAGGTAATGCTACATAAATATCAAGAAATTAGCTGCACCTGAAGCAAGCAAACAGCACACCGCCACAGCTTCAGAAAGCTCGCCAAGATGGCCTGCCGAGTTAAGCCATCGTTATTTTCTCAGTTGGGAAATTCAGTTTGATTGCATTTATACGCAACACGTGTTCAAACATCCCTGTTGCAATGCTCTTAACCATACCCCTGTCCTACTACAGTGCAATCCCACCGGCCTTTCATCTCCAATAAACAGTCTGGCAGATGGTATTCCGTTCAGTGCCTCCACACAAGATCAACAGTTGTTAATATGGCTGGCTGTAGGTGGCTTCGTGGCTTGCTTGGTCATTGTGATTTCCAAGTCATGGTATTGATGTTATATTCAGCTGACCCAGGAGATCCTCCAGCTCGAAGCTTTCACTCCCGCTCAACAGTTCTAAACGTTCCTACTTTGGGAACCCTTCACCGTGTCAGCTTCATTGGCGATGGAAGTAAATCTCGATTACTGCTTGCTTTTTTCCTACGACATTGGTTGCTGACGAGGGTTTCATTGTCAACAGAGGCCGCTGCAGCGATCTGGATTCTTGTACTTCGCATGTTTCCACGTGTACATGCCGTGTCCACACTCACCAGCACAGACTGGTGTGGTGAATTATAGCTAAACAATCCACGCGACCTCCACGGTACAGGGAGACCTCAGAATTTGGCTATTTTGGCCTACTCTTCGAAGATAGACGATTTGCAGACCTGACAGCTACCCACACTTTACCCCACTATAAGCAACCCGCCAATTGACCGTCATACGCCCGTTTATACAGCCTAGTAGACAGACGTGGAGTTAAAATCCAAGATGCTCAGATCACTGCTTTAACTGCCACACCGGGAGTTTGAACAGGCAACTGGTCAACTGAATATGTATGTTGGTGTTTCCGTGCAAACGGTGGCTGCCTTCCAGTGGTGAGGATATTGGGGCAGGATGTTTCGACTAAATGCCTTGCCTGGCACCAACTTCCTTGAAACGAGGAGGGTCTTTGGATCATGATTTGTGTGAAACCTCACCAAAGACCTGGTCAACAAATGAGACCCAAGCAGGAGTGCTGGCCTCCAGATCTGTTCATGAACAGAGACCCCAACAAGTGTGCGAGACTACAGCTGACATAGCTTTGGGGGTTCATTTGCACACACAATCCCTTCATGATGAGAACTTCTCAACTAGAGAAGCAGTGTGGATTCTATTTACGCTACGGAACAACGCCAAAGTTCAAGAAAGCATATTTGAATTGGACGAGTTAGACTGGACGTGCACCCCAATATGAGTCGAGTGTAGAGCACATGGCGGGCACAAGGCACACATGAGAGAACGTTATCTCACAATCAGCCGGTCAGGGCACAGAGTCTGTGCGCAACGACGCATTGGGCACCGGCCGCGGACGTGGCGGTCCACCCGACGATGAGCGCCGCGAGACGAAGGACCCACGCACACGTGACGCCGTGTCGCGATACGCCGACGAATGCTTCCCACGCGTAATCTGTCATGAACTGCGGTTCTTTCACAACGCAAACGCGTGCTCATTTTTGGTTGAACGGTGGAAAATCCGGTCTGAAGGCTTGCAGTGCAATGTCTGCGCTTGGCATCCAATTTCTTTTACTAATTTACACGCCAGTTTGTGAAAGACCGGCAGATGGTTCTCACGCATTTATGCGTCCGACATGTATGGAAATGGTTTATTGTGTTTGGGCTGCAGATACAGTGTATGTGCACGAGGGGTAATTGAAGAATCCCGGGATGTACACGGAAGGATTGGTGCTTCAATGAATAGCAGTGTTTCGTGAACTTACATGCCATTGCTTCTAATTACTCTGTTATGAGAATTCATTTTAATGCATTGAACTTGTGGCTGCAACATCGCTTGGACTTTGGTCCATCACCTGTGTTTTCATTACCATACTTAACTACGCTGTTGAGTGTATTTATTATCTCATCTCATCTCATTATCTGAAACCGCTTAATCCTATATAGGGTCACGGTGAGCCGGAGCCCATCCCGGAAACACAGGGCGTAAGGCAGGAATACACCCGACGACGGGACGCCAGTCCATCGCCGGGCATTGTCGGGCAATTTTAGTCCGCGAGCCAATCAACCTATCCAGGAGCATGCTTTTGGACTGTGGGAGGAAAACGGAGTACCCGGCGAAAACCCACGCGGACACGGGGAGAGCATGCAAACTCCACACAGAAAGGCACCCGAGCCGAGAGATTCGAACCCGGGACCTTCTTGCTGTGAGGCGTCAGCGCTAACCACTGGGCCACCGCGCCGCCCTGTATTTATTATTAATATTTCCAAAAAATGAAGCCTGTTTGTAGATTTTGCATTGTTCAATGTTGCCAAACCATCCTCTTATAAATAATTAGTTTTGAGAATTGCTTTCAAAACTGTTATTTCTGGATCGCCATGTCGAGCGCCCCCGCTGTCTTCTTTACCACATTTTGCAAAAGTAACACTTTTGAAAGGAGTTCTCACAAATCGAGCCGTGAAAACCCACATCGGCACAATATCACTGCTGTTTATATAAGTGTATGGCATTTGTTATGTAGCTGTATTTATTCACAGCCCGCGTTGCTGGATTATTTTATTAAACAACCCAGTGGAATTCACGCATCACATAACATAGCTGCTGGATGTTGTAACATATTAATGTTGGCCTCGAAAACGTCTTGCAGTAATGTATCATCTTTTAAAAATCTTGCAAAGGAACACTTGAAAAACAGCATAGCCATCAAAATACATGTGCATTGTGTTAGTTTAAACTCTTAAATATTTTTTTTGCATTTCAAGCGAAGACAACTCTAACAGTCATATTACTTACAGCAACAGCCAGGAAGCCGCAAATGATTTATGGTGTTATTGAGTCTTTTAACATGATGACATTAACATTATTTGTGTGGCAACAAAGCATTTCTGCTCTTATTCTTGTGCCTTAAAAACTTGAGGCTTTGCTATTCTGCCAAGTTTTCACGTTGCATGCAGTAGTGCTAAGCACTGTGGATACTTGGCAGGAAATACGAGATTCATCTCTCGAATGAGATTTGTGATGGGAAATTAGATTGTGCTATATGTTTATTGACTTTCATGGGCCATGTCCAAATCTCAAACATGTTATAGTACTGCGCCTTTTAATATACACTGTACTTATTTTAAAGGCTGAAGCGGCGATTTACTGGACATCTTAAATCTCGTGCCACCAATTTTGTGAGGTCACCCCCTTACTCGATCATCCAGGCTCACTCCCTTCATTCTCCTCCTCTATTCAATCGAGCGTCTGCTTTCAATGAAAGAGGTGGGGGCTCATGGTGATGCCGCATTGAGAACAGAAGACCTGGATTACTGGTGGCGCCCATCGTCAATGTAAATCATAATGAAAAAATGATGAAACGGTCTAATTCTACGCCTGTTCCAGGACAGACATGGATACAGAGGTGCAAGGAAACCACCGAGAGGTGGGGAGAAGGCGGTTGCACTGTCAGCCGGCGCCAACATTTGACAGACACTGCGACATCATTACATTATATTATCCGTCAATTCGTTAATGAGTGGTATTTTTATTTTTGTTGTGAAAGAAAACCGGAGAACGCGGAGGAAACCCGCACAAACAGGGGGAGAGAACACACACATTCTACACAAAAAGGTGCCCGAGGCTAGAACCGAACCGCCTCAGGCAGGACTTTATTTCTGTGAGGCACGGATATTGTTACCGCCGTCTGAGTGTGTGTCGTATGTGGGATGAGATGCTGCCCTGGCACCATTAACCTTTCATTCATTTATCCGTTTAGTCCTGCGCAGGATCGAGGAGGACCAGAGCCTATTCCGGTGGACTCAGGGCGTAATGCAGGGCTGTTCCCAGAATGGGTCCATTGCAAGGTACCGGGGGCAGTTTAATAAGCAGACCAATCAACCTATTCAGCAGCAGCAGCGGCTTGCCTTTAGACGGTTGGAGGAAATTGGAGCACCTGGCACGAGTGAACAGACCCCACGCAGAAAGGCACTCGAGCTGGACATCAAACTCAGAACCTTTTGGCTATGAGGCTGCAGTTCTACTCACTGCAGCACCGTGCCGCCTCCGACAAAAAACGACCTGATGCAATGAATTTCGTGATAAGATGTTTTACATCCACACTCACTACTTGGCTGTCCCTTGCAAATATCCCACCCCCTTCCCAGCTCACGGATCGCTGATTCTTTCTCTCCCGCGCACACAGCTTCAACGAAAAATGAAGGTCAAAATGTAATCAGTGCCCTCAAGCCAGGTTGACACAGTGATGTTATGAATATCCATTTTTATTAGTTGTGCAATGATGCATTTGTGTTCATTAAAATGTATTCTTATTCTCACAATACGATGAAGGGCGGCACGGTGGCCCAGTGGGTAGCGCTGTCGCCTCACAACAAGAAGGTCTCGGGTTCGAATCTCGGCTCGGGTGCCTTTCTGTGTGGAGTTTGCATGTTCTCCCCGTGTCTGCTTGGTGCAAACACAACTGTACAAACGAGACGGGGAAAAAAAGATCCACATTACAAATCATATGGTAAAAAACTAGACGTAGAATTAATACCTTGCAGAATTGAATCTAGGACCCAAATCGTTACGAGTCATTAGATTGCAGTGGTTAGGTGAATTGTCACAGGACTCCTGTGACAATTCACACAGCAAGTGGCTGCATCTCTGATGCACACTTGGCCAAACTCAACTGTATCACCAATATATGCAGCAACCATTCATTTATCATCAATACCCGCTTAATCCTGTACAGAGTCGTGGGGGGAGGGGAGGGAGGCTGGGGCCTATCTGGTCCGACAGAGGGCGCAAGGCAAGGAAATACCTACATTGTGACGTCAGTACATCGCAGGGCACACTTTTTGGTGCAATTGACTCAACAGGCCAATTAACCTCGGTATCAGCGTGTCTTTGGACGGTGGGAGGAAACAGGAGTACCCAGAAAAAACCCACGCGGACATGGGGAGAACACACAAACTCTACACAGAAAGTCACCCGAGCCGGGAATCGAACCCGGAAAGTTCTTGCTGTGGGGCAGTAGTGTTGCTCACAACGCTACCGTGCTGCCCATATAGAAATAAGCGCTGAACAGAGTTGAGGTTGGATTAGAAAGTAAACTCTTAAAGTGACCCACAGCAAATTCAAACACATTAACTCTGCTCCCACCAGATATTCATCTGGATTTTCCACGAGTCCACGTTTTAATTTCATCACGCAAGCACCAGACAGGCGGTATTTATCAATAAAACACAGAATTCCTATGGGTACTTTTTTGCCAGTATACAAATATAAGATTACAATAGGTTTTACTGTATCTGGCGATTATGCAGGTGTTAAGATCTTAACACCTGCATAATTGCCAGGCAATTATGCAGGTGTTAAGATCTTACACAGAATTCCTGTTGTCGCATTATAAAATACTAAGGGGATTAGGTCTCATATAATGCATTCTATGTCTGGGTTGTTGAAATTAACGTTGTGCAATTTCTTCTGTCGTTTTAAACAGCCACATCACTTGGATTTTTTTCGGACTATATATGTTTAAAGGATGTATTCCTACCCAATGACTGAAAGACTGCCGTTTGGAAACGTAAACAAAACAAAGATTATTTCGATAGTATCTCAAATCGTGATCAACATTTCAAAAGCAAACCAAATGCCTACTGTAGAACCCACACAAACAGAAGAAGCTCACATCAGGGGCATTCTAGTATAGACATTACGTTCAGTGTTTCCTCAGCCGCTCTTTATTATCACAACCACGAATCGGAATGCATTCAGCTGCACAAATGAGTGTCTCTCAGCCTCTGCATCCACCAACGTTATTCATTCTTGTGAACATGTTATAAACACAATGAAATGCCAAATCAAACGCGTTTATTGTTTTAGCTCTGTATCAATTCACCGCATGTGAACATCATCACGCCCAATTGCAAAGGTGAACCGTGTTTGCAAACAATTGTTTCAGTTCTGATTGACACTTGTGGCTCGATCATCATCATTATTAATGCCCGCTTAATCTTGTACAGGGCTACTGGGTGACCGGAGCTTATCCTGGCGGACAGAAGGCGCAAGGCGAGGCTATACCGAGGATGCATCGCGAGTACATCGCAGGGCTTCAGGCTCATTGGCAGTCAGTTGCAGTGATGCTTAGCCCCGAAATGTGAACAATCTTTTCAACCATCGCTTGAACCACAGTGATCACAACATGCCTCCATGCCTTGTAATTATCCGTCATCTAGGAACGCTGCACTGAGTCTCAAGACTATTTACAAGGGGGACATCAGGAGGGAGGTTTGACCAACTCTAGGTGGGTGAAAGCACACGCACACGACAGCTACTTGGAAGCATCCTATTTGCTGTACTGCTGCCATCATGTGGCCATTTCTTCTAAGAGGCCCTGTTTATTTGGCCAATAGCAATGGTCGCTGGCGGAATGAAGGGAGAGACAAAACGGCAGAAAAGTCAATAGTTGTGATAGAAGACAGACGTGGTTTGCGATGATGATGATAAAGATGTGTTTGTTGTTGTCACTCCTCGGTGGAAATCATCGGATGAGCAGCTGGCGGGCGCTGATAGAACCCGAAGCCTCCCCGTGCAGACTTTGCTTGGGGTTCAGTTCCCCGTAGCTTCCTCGGGGAACCCTGCACGATGCCACCCTCGCTGAGCGACATGGGGTGGCCGACGTCTAAGGAGAAAGCGTGGCATGACTAGAGGACGTGGGTCAGCAGATATGAGAATGTCTGGGAGGGGTATATAAGGTAGGAGCGATCGGGGTGTGGTGGGTTGGTGTTTTAGGAGTCATTGCAGAGAGGTTGTTGTGTTACGTTGTTCAAGTAGTGTTGCGTAGGAATGTTAATAAAGATGGTAAGATTGAGAAGGCTGTCTCGGCTCGCCTTGCGTGTCGGCGGCATGATCCATTTGGGAGCCCGAGGACACTGACGAGGAGGACAGCGTCCACTTTGTTCCCGATGGATGTTATTGTTATTTTGCAACGTATCGATGAACTCTGGATCAAGACCCGGCGTTGAAAGAAGTGGAGCTACAGGTGCCCGCCTTAAAGGTGGAAGGAACAACATCCGTTCTGAGAGGCGTGTTGAGTAAATTTGAGGCGATATGCACCCAGAGGAGCACAGTTCACTCACCGTAAGTGGTCTCGCTGGACAAGTGGGTGATGGACAACAGATGGAGCAAGTGTCAGAGCTCAGAAAACGTGACTCCGCCGACCTCACGGCTGGGCCCTCAAAAGGAGGAGGGCAGCGACCAGACAGAGAACGATTAGCCAGGAATGCGGCAACTATTTTATTATATATTAAGTGTAAATAAAAAGGAGTGACGGCAATCTCTACCTACCGCTTGAATTCTACGAAAGAATGAAGACAAATTACGGATGAACCAGGCCCAATCTATCAGGGAACAGTCCGTGGGTCTCTTATTAAACACTAGATGGCATACATGCATGCTCTCTAAAGACTGCTCATTGCAAGGCTAATCTCATTGTCTGAAACCGCTTAGTCCTATACAGGGTCACGGTGAAGCCGGAGCCTATCCCGGCAGACACAGGGCGCAAGGCAAGGATATACCGACGATGGGACGCCAGTCCATCGCCGGGCACTGCGGGGCAATTTAGCCTGCGAGCCAATCAACCTATGTAGCAGCATGCTTTTTGGACTGTGGGAGGAAACCGGAGTGCCCGGCGAAAACCCACGCGGACACGGGGAGAGCATGCAAACTCCACACAGAAAGGCACCCGAGCCGAGAGATTCGAACCCGGGACCTTCTTGCTGTGAGGCGACAGCGCTAACCACTGAGCCACCGCGCCGCCCTCATTGCAAGGCTGTTACATTTAAATGTTTATTCATGGCAGCTGGAATACGGCAATTAAATCATATATAAAAACAACGTAGGCATGATCTTCGCTGCACTCATTTGTGAATGAGCCGAAAATACCAAATTACTGCTCTTGTCGAGGTCCTGTTTTAAGCACGGGTGGCTGCCTGTGATCACACCGGCACGGTTAGCACAGTACTCTGACAGCCGCTGCTGAGGCAACCAGCCACCTCGACACTCACTGCCACCGCCGCCACGTCGAACCGTCCCGACCCAGTGACATTAGTTGTGACATTAACTACATGAGTGGGTTTTCATCCCTCCCATCCCTGCCTTATAACGTATAGAGTGAATGTATATGTGGTTTCAAAGGAACAAAGAAACCGTGGGTGTGTGTGCTCAGACTATGTCACCTCAATAGGTCTGGTACCAGGGGTGGTCAGTGGGGGTGCGAGGAGATCAAAGGGTACAGGAACACGTGTACTTTGCAGAGCAACACTCAGCAAGCTGCCACGTGGTCCCTCATGCAGCCCTCACCACATCCCCACCGCTCTCCGCTCACCCACCGCACCCACGAGTCACTCATTCCGCTTTAG
>JAZEWT010000009.1:14513761-14527199 GCA_036362905.1 Mordacia mordax | reverse complement strand
TCTCTCAGCTGGCCTGGGAACGCCTCGGGGTCCCCTCTGAAGAGCTGGAGGAAGTGTCTGGGGTGAGGAAAGTTTGGGCATCGCTGCTTAGACTGCTGCCCCCGCGACCCGGCAACGGATAAGCGGAAGAAGATGGATGGATGGATCTCGTTGTTAATGCGCCGCTCTCTCCGCAGCTCTGTGCAGCGCTTTGTGACCCTTGGGTGATAAACATTCCAGAATGCAATTATTATTATTATACAATATATGCTACATTAAAAATTTCCTAATAAGTGTATTATACAAACTGATAATTTTGCATTTTAAAATAATAGTTGAAAGTTTGATCATATTTTACATGTTGTGCAAGGATGTGTATATAAAAAAAAACTCCAAACATGTTATTGCTGCTGATTTTCCGTTGTAATGTCGTTGTTGTTGACGTGCTGTTCTCTATGTAGCTCTGTGCAGCGCTTTGTGACCCACGGGTGAAAAGCGCTCTATAAACGCAATTATTATAACTTGTTCAAAAATACAGTGCGTTAAATATTTATTGTATTTTTAGCTGTACACAATTGAAGTTATTGTGCTAATTTTTTTTCTCTGCTCCATGTGCCTGACGCCTCCTGTCATAAATTTTAATTCATGTTTAATTCATTTCATTAAACGAAATATTCAAAATGGTTATTCCAATAATAATTGCAATTCTAGAGCGTTTTTCATCCGTGGGTCACAAAGCGCTGCACAGAGCTGTGGAGATAACGGCATGTCAGTAACAACAACGACATAAGAACGGCAAATCAACAACAATAGCGGGGAGTTTGTTTGTTTTTTTGGGGGGGCGATGTTACAAATCTGAGCTGTGGCGAGAACGGCATGTCAACAACAACACCAGAGCAGTTCAACTGAAAGTCAAATAATGACTTCTATTTAGAGAAGGGCATAAAATAAGTGTTAACATTATTGTTATATAAACGAAAGGAGTGATACGTGTTCCTGAGCAGGAGCAGGTCGGCAGCGAGCCATCATCACAGCACGACGACAAAGCCGCATCAACAGTCCTAACCGGAGGACTTGAAAGCTTAACGTAACAAGTGGGTCTTGAGACGAGATTTGAAGGTGCCCTTGGACTCAGCTGACCGAATCTCCAATGGAAGGGCATTGTAGAGTCTGGGAGCAGCAAGCGAGAAGGCTTTATCACCCATCGAATGGAGGTGCGATCTGACCACATGCAGCAAGCCCGTATTAGGGGATCGAAGTTGTCGTGTTGAGGAGGGTGCCTTAAGTAGGTAACGCATGTATGTCGTGGCAACGCTAGTAAGATAAAGACATAATAATTAGCAGGGTAAGAGAGGACACGTTGAACAAACTCACATTGGAATGTTCAACCTTCCTCAGTGGGCGGTGCGGTGGCCCAGTGGTTAGCGCTGTCGCCTCACAGCAAGAAGGTCCCGGGTTCGAATCTCTCGGCTCGGGTGCCTTTCTGTGTGGAGTTTGCATGCTCTCCCCGTGTCCGCGTGGGTTTTCGCCGGGTACTCCGCTTTCCTCCCACAGTCCAAAAGCATGCTCCTGGATAGGTTGATTGGCTCACAGACTAAAATTGTCCAGCAATGCCCGGCGATGGACCGGCGTCCCGTCGTCGGGTGTATTCCTGCCTTACGCCCTGTGTTTCCGGGATAGGCTCCGGCTCACCGTGACCCGATATAAGTATATAGGATTAAGCGGTTTCAGATAATGAGATGAGATGAACCTTCCTCAGTTGAGAGTGTGACAACGCTCTAAATCACTGGGTAAAGCCTTAACACACTGCAGGGTCCAGTGCCATTAGTGAGAACCTAAGACGCCCAGCATGCCACAAGCGGGGGTGGGTTACCAGCGCCACGCCCCGCCACCTTTATCAAGTTGCGATGTTGCCACCCCACGCCACGTGCTCATTTGAGGCTGAGTAGACCTAGGGGAGGTCCAAAACCCGTTCAGAAAATACTCACTGGTGTTGACCGTGAGCAGGACTCAAACTCGACTCGCTAGGTTCGTAGCGCCGTGCTCTAACCGCAGAGCCACCACTCCACATAGCAGAAACACAATCAGTGAAGCACAACGTCACCAATCTGGTCAACGTTAACATCATCAACCCACAACATTTCCTCTTCACAGCATTGTTACTCGTCTCTGGAAACGACCATGTCTCGCATCTGCAGCGAGTGGGTCTGTCAGGATGTAGCTTGCTGTAAAATGAATTCTGACAACTCATTTCACACTGTTCAAGGTATCAGCCACTGTGATTACTTCAGTCACTTATAAGCGCTGTTAATAATCTCACTGCGTGGCTCCAGCGCTCGAGTACCGGCGGCAGGGTCAAAAAAGGTGAGTGCCCAGTGCAATTGTTTTAGATAACTTATTGTTAATTACATCTTCAGCTCTTGATATCTATTGGAATATGTGGTCACACACCGTATGCCGTTAATTTGGTTTTTAGACGCATTACTGTGATGAATTGTGTCAACTTCAATGCAATAGTTAATTACAATGCGCATAATATTTAAAGGAGGCGGCACGCACGGTGGCCCAGTGGGTAGCGCTGTCGCCTCACAAGTGAAGTTTGCATGTTTTCCCCGTGTCTGCGTGGGTTTTCGCCGAGGACTCCGGTTTCCTCCCACAGTCCAAAAAACATGCTGCTGCATAGATTAATTGGCTTGCAGACTAAATTGCCCTCAGTGCCCGGTGATGGACTGGCGTCCCATCGTGCGGGACACAATGGGGGGCTGGGTTTACAAGGTATTCAGCCGGTGTTTCGGGTTAATTGAGTTGTTCAGACAAAGGGGACTAACGATGTTTGATTACCCTCGTCATGAGGTGTTATGCCTCATGTCAAAATAACACATGACATTCAGTCTGATAAAGCTATTCAAATATTACATAAAGCTAGTCAACTGCTTCTAATGGAAAGAATACAATACAGTTGAATTAAACTAATATAAGTGTCAAAGGATTTAATACAATTACATCTAGAAATTAGTAACAGAATGTCCGCAAGTCACTGAAATAAAATAGACACTATTACATAGCGACTAGCTGAAAACGTGTTCAACCACACCAACAGCAAGCAGATTAACAAATGTAACAAGCTAACTAAGAAACAGCGCCCAAATAAACCCACCCCAATCAAAAATACTGTCATCAACCGAACTGATACGGAATTAACTACTGATATGAAATCGGTATTGTCAAAAGGTCTTAATTTTACAATCACACCACATACAATACCAGTCGATGACAATCGCGAAAGTGGAATCAGCAGTAAGACAACTTCCACATAATGAGGTAGAAAAGACGAGGTATGAAGTTGCAAAAATAATTGAAAACAACAATTTACCAAAACCCAACATCACCTCAAACGAGTTTAGAGCTCTAAGAGCACTGAGGTTAAAGAAAAGCCTGGTAATTTTAGCCGCAGACAAAGAGAGATCTACAATTGTGATGTCCCGTACTGATTATGACAAGAAAATCGTAGCATTACTAAATGATGGCACTTACATTAAACTCAAACGCGATGCTACCAAATCGCTGGAACTCAAGACTACTACCCTAATTCACAAATCATCAATCCCTCAAAACGAACAATACGTGATCAAACCAAGGTCATCAAAACCACCAAGGCTTTATGGTTTACCGAAGATTCACAAGCCTGACATCCCACTAAGACCAATAGTAAGTACAATTGGTTCTGCCACTTAGAAATTAGCTCAATACGTAACAAAGCAAATTCAGCCCTATATCGGTAGCACTGCGTCTTTTATCAAGAACTCTCAACATCTTGTCAACATATTCAAGGAGATTACACTTAATCCTGAGGATATCTTAGTTAGCTTCGATGTAATTTCCCTGTTCACCAAAGTTCCAGTTAATAAGTCAAATCTACTTTTAGACGGCATAGTCAAAAACAATGGATTACGTCAAGATATTACACAACAAGCTGAACTTTGTCTAAATAACACTTATTTTCTATGGAACGATAATTTCTACAAACAAAAAGAAGGAACCGCAATGGGCTCCCCACTGTCTCCGGTTTTTGCCAACTTGTTCATGGAACATTTTGAAGGAAAAGCTGTAGAAACAAGCACACTAAAAACATCACACTGGTTTAGGTACGTGGATGACACATTGGTTATCTGGCCGCACGGTAAGGACACACTTAATGGGTTTCTAGAACATCTCAATTAACAACATCCGTCAATACAATTCACCATGGAGATCGAAGTGAACAACACATTACCATTTCTGGATGTCAAATTGCAAAATATCACAGTGTTTACCGTAAACCCACACACACCAACGCCTACTTGAACGCGCAATCACACCATCACCCCTGACAGAAATCCGCTCTCGTCCAAACTCTCATACACTGGGCAAAACTAGTATCTGATGCAAAAAGTTTAAGAACTGAGATTCTACATGTCAAGAAAGCTCTTCGATGGAACGGTTATGGCAACGCACAAATAAACAGAGCTCTAACTAATAAAAACAGGCCAAACACCACAGAAGTTGAGGATGACAACGTAATTTAAACGATTAAACTACCATACATTGCCAGAGTAACTGATAAAATAGCTAGAATTCTAGAAGCACATAAAATCAAAGTAAGATTTGGCACAGTGCAACAATTGCAGGAACATTATCTCGTGTGGGCGGCGCGGTGGCTCAGTGGTTAGCGCTGACGCCTCACAGCAAGAAGGTTCCGGGTTCGAATCTCTCGGCTCGGCTGCCTTTCTGTGTGGCGTTTGCATGCTCTCCCAGTGTCCGCGTGGGTTTTCGCCGGGTACTCCGGTTTCCTCCCACAGTCCAAAAGCATGCTCCTGGATAGGTTGATTGGCTCGCAGACTAAAATTGTCCCGCAATGCCCGGCGATGGACTGGCGTCCCGTCGTCGGGTGTATTCCTGCCTTACGCCCTGTGTTTCCGGGATAGGCTCCGGCTCACCGTGACCCTATATAGGATTAAGCGGTTTCAGATAATGAGATGAGATTATCTCGTGTTAAAGATAAACTACCCAAACTCTCCACAGAAGGAGTCTACCGCATCAACTGCTCGTGCGGATAATGTTGTGTTGGTCAGACGGATAGAAACATTAGCACACGTCTCAAAGAACACCAAAGGATCATCAAAAACTCTCAAACCCAGCTATCGGCGGTTGCAGAACACAGAATCACACAATTGACTTTGACAATGTCGGCATCTTATGTAAAACCAACCACTACTGGCCGAGAAAAATAAGAACAATTTTAATCGTTCCGATAGCCACAAATTAAGTGCGGCTTGGAAATGCATTATCAAGCGATAAACTATAAACCGCACACACATCAATGCTTAACACAATCCCTCGCATAACACCTCATGACGATGGTTATCAGACATCGTTAGCCCCCTTTGTCTGAATAACTCAACCCGAAACACCGGCTTGGATACCTTGTAAACCCAACCCCCCATTGTGTCCCGGCACACCTGATCGCGTGAGTAATGACATCACAACCTCCATATGAACAGACCCGGAAGCAGTACTGGTCATCCGATCTGCCCGCCCAGGTTTGGCGAGGGTGCCTGATGATGCTGAATGTAATTATCAGCGAAACGTCATATATATCTTTTTATAAAATATTGTGTGGTCGCTTTTCATCACACCGGTGTACTGAGATAGTAAAGGAATTGGCGCGTTTTCTGTTCACGTGACAACCCCTTACTGATTGGCCGTGTCGTTTGGTGGAGGGTTAAACGACACTATTTTAGAATTTTTTACGTGGCTTGACCCAAAAATGGATTTCATCGATAATATTGGTCACGAAAGCCTTTGAATTAAAGAATTTCCAACTGTTTTCTGTCACAGTATCAGCAGAACAGCACCATAAATACATGTGTAAATGATGCATTTTAGGATATTCAGCTGGTTATTTCTATTTTCGGTGCATATTTCCTGTTATACTGTGCTACAGTGGCTTCCAACCTCTTTCAACACAAGATCTACCCCGAAACATTCAACTTTACTAAACCCTCAAAAATGTACTCTATGCATATCACTCACCTATTCTTAGCCTAACTCCTGTACTTTATCTCTGCACATTATCTGTGAGTGCTCGGCACTGTCCGTAAGTGCACACACTGTGAGTGCTGCACACTATCTCTGAGTGCTGCACGCAATGTGATAGTAATGCACACTATCTCCAGCTGCTGGCATTTTTGACCCCCGGCTGCCACAGTTTTAAAATCAAACCACCGTAGGGAACCTCTGCTTTTCCTACTCAATCCCTCTACTCCGTTTTTTTTAACTGTTAAGATCAACTGTTCAAGACTGGGATTGTCCTATCGATCGCGTTCGACTGGTCGAAGACCACTGTGCGAGAGATTCTGTTCTTTGTTCTCTGTGAGAGTCAGTGTTCCTGGTCCATGTTGTGGTATGCAATACACATTGAGTGAAAAAAAAAACCCTCCTTCGAAAATAATGATACATTATCTTATATAGACTCAAACGTAACTTTCCAAAACCACTCCATCATTTTTTTGCTCGCAGATATATTTGATAATGTGTTATCCCAGTTTTACTTCACTAATACCCTGGGATTTGCATATCCCAGGTTTGTGGTTAAATCGAGAGCCATACATGGCTCATAAAACCCACGCATATTTAATTCATCTTATCGATGTAAGGACACACGTGACAGAAATTTCTGTCGCCCTAGAAAATAAGGGCGTCTGCTAAATAATAATGAATAATAAGATGTAGCGATGATATCCCTTCCTGTGCAGGACCGAGATGGATTGCGACATCGTAGGACCGTGAAGGATGGTGAAGATGTGGCAAAGCCTTGCTCCAGCTAGAGAGATAATGAACTAAATTATAAACTACGTTGAAGGTACTGCGGTTGCATTTCATCAATAGGTACATATTTCCACATCGTCTGTATTAAAAGTGGAGTCCCTATGGAGCATAACTATTCTTAAAAGAAGATCGAATACCATATCCCGTGCACATTCAAAAGTTGCAATGGTGCCCACTTGGCCCACTTGGGTCTGGTATCGATAGACCACTAGGTGGTGCCCACTGATGGATGGCGACCCATTGGTCGACTGGTGACAAGTATCTAAGCATCAGCGCGCGTTCATCGATCGATCTCTCAGTAGCGCTCGTATATGGATGGATATCTTCCTGCCCTGTCAGGGTAAGAACGCGTTTAAAGCTGTCGTTTCCAAACATTGGGTTTGAGATTCATTTCTGACGAGCGCGCCGTGTTTCAGGTGCATCGCTGTGGTTAATCTCACGCTCTTTACACGAGGTGGTCACGTACCTCTGGAGGTAGGCTTATGTCAAGGCACTGACCCAGTAGGTCTGAGATCTTACGTTCAAGCCCTTGATTACTCTCCAGGGTCAATGAGATACCCTCATGTAATGAGTTGCGGGTCTCGGCTCAGTTACCAATAAGTGAGCGTACAGTCCACATTGGCGTTTTCAATTTATTGCACGTTCCAGCGCCATTAGACAGTATAGTACAATCCTCCAACCGTGCGAGCTTGAGACCGTTGAGAATGACTCGTGTACAGGGTGTCTCGGAGCTGTTCCACCTGTTTACGTTTTACCGACTTGTCCTTTTCTAAATACAGATAAACTTGTCTACGATTTACCAGGTCTATCAGAGGTGGCGAGTGATCTCGCTCGATTAGCCACACATTTCAACCTATCTCACCAAGGCAGTCTAATAGAGGTGAACATGCCTTTCCTGTTTGAGAAATTTCCCCCCAATGGGACGTTGGCGCGGCGAATAGCGCTGCAAGAAGACCCTGGGTTCGATTCCCAACTCGAGCGCCATTCTGGGTGGAGTTTGCGTGTTCTCATCCCCATGTCGGCAAGGGGTTTTCACCGGGTACTCTTTTTCTCCCACCGTCCTAATACATGCTGCTGCCGAGGCTAATTGGCCTGCTAGTAAATTGCCCCAGTGCCCTGCGATGTACTGGCGTCATATCCTGAGTATAGCCGCGCCTTTTGCCCTGTGTTTGCCGGGATAGGCTCCGGCCCCCCGCAACCCTCTTCAGGATTAAGTGGATATTGGTAATGATGGTGATCACTCCAGTTTCATCCCAGAGTCCAAAGACACACTACCTAGGTTCATTATCCTGACAATTTTCACCGGTGCCCTGAGATGTTGGAACTTAATTAACCCTCCCTGCTGGACAACTGTTATAAAGAGCTACATAGCTCAGCGGTTTCTTCCAGATTAAATTCAAACTGACCGACCGGCCTTCTAATCTCACATTAATAGAATAGCTTAAAATAAAATATGGGCAACATGAATATTTTAAAAATAGCCTGTCGTAGGGCGGCACGGTGGCCCAGTGGCTAGCGCTGTCGCCTCACAGCAAGAAGGTCCCGGGTTCGAATCTCTCGGCTCGGGTGCCTTTCTGTGTGGAGTTTGCATGCTCTCCCCGTGTCCGCGTGGGTTTTCGCCGGGCACTCCGGTTTCCTCCCACAGTCCAAAAGCATGCTGCTGCATAGGTTAATTGGCTCGCAGGCTAAATTGCCCCGCAGTGCGCGGCGATGGACTGGCGTCCCATCGTGGGTGTATCCCTGCCTTGCACCCTGTGTCTGCCGGGATAGGCTCCGGCTCACCGTGACCCTGTATAGGACTAAGCGGTTTCAGACAATGAGATGAGATGAGCCTGTAGTAACTACGCATTTTAAGTAATTTTCATTAACTCTTCTTTATTTTTTCTTTCATAGTTAACTCCACCGTAACTATTTGGCGCGTTTCTCAAGACCAAACACAGAAATTACAAGATGTGTTTGTAAATCTGCTGCTTGCCAGTGTTGAAATCTGGTTGAAGATCTGATTGAAGATCTGATTGAAGATCTGATTGAAGATCTGGTTGAAGATCTGGTTGAAGATCTGGTTGCAGGGGCTGCGCTCCTCAATTAAAGTGGTTAACGGTCCGTCGTGTGTCACACAGCGATCCATCGTGTCACACAGCGATCCATCGTGTGTCACACAATGCAGCACGTTCAACTGCTGCCACTTCCGTTTAATTTGTAAATCACCTGACCGCCGCGTTTGGACCAACGTGACATCATCTGCATCGCAACATTTTTAAATGGTCTAACCCACACTGGCAGCTAATGTATTACGTGCATTAAAGTATGCGGTGCTTCATTACACAGCGCCGCGCCGCGTCATTTCCAATACGCTCAAGTTTACAGGAATTACGGTCAAAAAAAAAATGATTGTGTACGATGTTTGAAAGGAACGTGAAACCGAACAAGTAAACTGAGTTAGATGCACCACCTTCAGTATTCATAAATAAAACCTACATTTATACACATCTTATTTTGGGTGTTACTTTGAACAATCGTGTATTCGTTTACATAACTTATTATAGCATAAATGATATTTTCCATATAACCACGGTAATTGATATACGGCAATATATTTGTGCGTCGCGCTCTCTGATGGTGATACTAATAGTTTAATGTAGGCATAACGATATATGCAGACCAAGCAAGCACTTAGGACCACTGGCAGCTCACAGGGCCCGTGATACATGCACCAAACATCAGCTCAAATTAAACTCCTAACAAATATAACAAACTCGCTCAGAGAAAAAAAAATCTGAAGAGGAGAGCAGACTTTTGTGTATTTGTCGTCGTATTACCCGTCATACGGTGCACACAGAGCTTTGTTACTTATTTTGTGTGCTGCTTAATGATTCCCATGGTAAATGTCAGTTGGCACTACCGGTGTCTTTAGGCAACGCAGTACTAATTTTGAATTAATATAAAATACTTATATAATAAGTAATGTCTGGTGCTACGGCTCTCGTTTAAAGCCACCGTTCTCAACCGGTGGGCCTCGAGCGCCACCTAGTGGTCCATAGAGACCAGACCGACCCGAATGGGCCTTGCCGTGCCAAAGGTTGAGAACCCCAGCTTTAAAGCACGTAAACTGGGAGGACGAAGAGAGTGGAGTCAGAGCAGCACTTTACACCATGGGTCCTGCTGAGAATCGAGTCTTTTAAAAAATCCGAATAAATAGTTATCAAATTGACAAGGGTATATTTACCTGTTTTAGTTACTTATAATAATTTACAAACTCATACTCGCACAAACAATTGTGTTTGTATGAGAGTAAACATATTGCGCTTGCTGTAGTTCGTGGAAATGTTTTTTTTTTCGAAAATGTATCTCATTTTGCGTCTATATATGCACATGTATTTCAGTCCAAAAGTTGCATAAATCAGATTTTATGGGTGAATTTGAAAACCTTAATATTGCATGAATGACACAACTAAATGTAACGCAGCCAGAACCAAAGATGCACGCCTATCACATGTTAAATGTTGCACCATTTATCTTTTAACTTCGTAATGCATTGTGTTAATTGTCGCCAGCGATCTCATTGTGTGTTTTAATTACAATATCTGAACTTTGTTTTCAAGCTTGAGGCATTTATGAATTCTTGGAATTCCAAGCATTAACTTGGCAGCCATATGACTATAAAGAAGAAGCCAATAAGCGATCAGTGTCCCACAGAGTTTGGTGCTCAGAGTGCAGCTGGCGAGCCAACAGTAGCGGCTTCCACGCTTCGGAGACATTCCGTATGAGATGTTTGATTCGAGCCACTGAGAAGTTTGTTTTTCTTTAATGGCACTTGTGCGGAAGCCTTTGATTCGGAACAGTCGCTTATAGAACTGCGCTCCGTGTGGAGTATCGCACCATGTCTGCACCATGTCTGCACCATGTCCGCTCCGTGTGGAGTATCGCACCATGTCTGCACCATGTCTGCACCACTGCACCATGTCTGCACCATGTCCGCACCATATCCGCACCATGTCTGCACCACTGCACCATGTCTGCATCATGTCCGCACCACTGCACCATGTCTGCACCATTTCCGCACCATGTCTGTACCATGACCGCACCATGTCTGCACCACTGCACCATGTCTGCACCATGTCTGCACCATGTCCGCACCATGTCTGCACCATATCCGCACCACTGCACCATGTCCGCACCACTGCAGCATGTCCGCACCATGTCTGTACCATGACCGCACCATGTCTGTACCATGACCGCACCATGTCTGTACCATGTCCGCACCATGTCTGCACCATGTCTGCACCATGTCTGCACCATGACCGCACCATGTCTGCACCACTGCACCATGTCTGCACCATGTCCGCACCATGACCGCACCATGTCTGCACCATGACCGCACCACTGCACCATGTCCGCTCCGTGTGGAATATCGCACCATGTCTGCACCATGACCGCACCATGTCTGCACCATGTCTGCACCATGACCGCACCATGACCGCACCATGTCCGCACCATGACCGCACAACGTCTGCACCATGTCTGCACCATGTCTAGGTCGCAGGAACCATTAGCACGCTCCAACAGTGGGCTCTGATGTTAACATGTACTCTGCCGAGACAGATGAAGAGTTAAAGTATACAGATTCGCACGTGTTTGGAAGATGGATGGATATTTGTGAATATATTCACCGTACAATTCAGGAGAACGGCGATGGACTGGCGTCCCATCGTCGGTATATCCTTGCCTTGCGCCCTGTGTCTGCCGGGATAGGCTCCGGCTTCACCGTGACCCTGTATAGGACTAAGCGGTTTCAGACAATGAGATGAGATGAGAATTCAGGAGTTCGGTAGGGGTTGACTGGGTGGTCCAGTCGTTGAGCTTTTGTCACGAAGACTGCGTGGAGGCAATGATTAACAGTACTACATAGACAATCGTCCTTTTACTTCTACTCGTCCATCGCAGTGTAAAGATTAAAGGCGCAGCCCTGCAATTGCTTGGTGAAACTGCTGCTGGCAGAAGGGACTCCATTAGAGGGTGCTCTAAAAGGCACTGAGCCTACTCTTCCTCGCTAGTCAGGCGTCCTGAAAGAGATGGCAGTACTCACACTTTACCTAACCACACGTAACCTGGTGGACCCGGTTATTTATACTGTTGAGTAGACACAACCGAGTGGATTTAATAAACTCCGCACCATTGTTTCTACTCCCATGTTGGAAGGTCAACGCAGCGACCTTTGGATTGTAAATCATGCAGCATTATTCAAATCCACATGCATCAAATACGTTTTGTGCTTGGGGATATGTTTGACGGATCCAAGCACAATATCAAACAATGAATTATGCGTACAAAGCGTGGCATAGCTCACAACTGTAACGCAATTACAAAGTAACAGTCTCAGCTTGTCAATTTAAAGTTTCTCTCCCTTCTGAAGAACACAGAAGAGATTCTCCCCATGTGCTTCCATACCAATAGTTTCTCTTTTGACACGTAACCGTGATATAAAACCTACCCTGAAGTGTCGGAGCATGATGGAGAACGTGTTTTTGATTCACGCACGAAATGCCTGCTCCCCCACCCGTCATACACAGACCGAGTGGGTTCAACTTATGACAGATCGCTGCCAATAAAAGTGACACTTTTGAAGGACAGCCGCAAGAATGTTGCCAGGTCTGTAGGAGCTGGACAAAACACGAGGACACGGAACGCGGCACCGCTTTGGACTCCACACGAAGTGTTCCTTGCTCATTTTTGTACTTCCCACTGTTGGGTAGCAATCGTGACGTAAATGTGACAAATGTGATCGGCTGCTCCCACGATAATATTCAGTTCAGAGGTTGCATGCCCACTCGTGAAGTCCGAATGATGCCTCTTCAAACACGGCTCTACCACCGTGTTGTATTCATTATGGGTTTAGCCAACGGTACGGGGAGTGATGGCAGGGTGATGAGTGTGCGGCATTCTGAACCCAGCCTCCTAAGTTCGACTCCCAGTCATAGTTAATGTCAGTGGGAAGTCGTATCTGAACCGATTCTAGACTCCCCTTGACCTATTCACACTGACCAGTGTGGTGAAGTATGAAAAT
This sequence comes from Mordacia mordax, assembly GCA_036362905.1. NCBI lineage: Eukaryota > Metazoa > Chordata > Hyperoartia > Petromyzontiformes > Petromyzontidae > Mordacia > Mordacia mordax. The sequence continues at coordinate 14,514,289 of JAZEWT010000009.1, read as the reverse complement.
ATAACCATGTTGTATAGCCTGGGAAAGCAACGTCAGTTCAGTATCCGTACCTACTTAATCCTGTACAGGATCGTGAAGGGCCAAAGCCTATCCCGGTAAACACAGGGCACAAGGCGGGCTAAACCCAGGATGTGAAGCCAGTAAGTCGCAGGACACTTTTTTTTATGGGTGAACAATTTACTCAGTAGGCCAAATAACCTAGGCATCAGCGTGTTTTTGGACGGTGGGTGACATAGGGTAATACATTAGCATATTACTATTATTACAGTGACCAATGTTTTGGTTTCACTATTATGGGTTTCGTTGTTTGTCAAACTTTAATGATGACATTTTCAGATGTCCACGGTTGAGGCCACCAAAATCCACCAAGTTTCCATGGCAGTTGTAGGTGGCACGCTGTGCTCTTAACTCGCGTGCAGCTGATTACCATAAACAACGTCCCTTGACCAATCCCTCATCTAGAGTTCCGGAAAGCGGCACCATTAACGCTAGGTCCAACATAATTAATCTCGGGCAACACTTAACTGG
>JAZEWT010000009.1:14501208-14513733 GCA_036362905.1 Mordacia mordax | reverse complement strand
GTGCAACGAGGAACCACGACAAGGCAGTCAGCTGTTCCCTTCCATCTCTGCCATCTGCCAGTTCGGGCTAAGAGCCGTCACCCCTTAGCCCCGAGGAAGAAGTCATTTCAAACTTTAAATGACGTAATTTATCATCTACGCTTGGACCCATCACGGAGGAGGGGGGCACGTGTTTTTTTGTCTCTACTGGGGAGATCAGAACCGCTTCCGGGAGTGCTGGCTGACCTTCCCACAGCACCGTTTGCCAAGAGCATCGTTTTGTCTGTTAGTGACAAACGTGGCAATGCCATTGAGTTCACTGACCAAGTTAAAAAGCCATTATTTTATATATTTAAAAATGAACCAACATCTAGACGACATCGTAATGAAATCCTGGGGCAAATGATGATGTGCATCAGGAAATATATTCAGTCTCATTTTTATAATGAGTAAGATGATGCCTGCAATGTGATCTTTCTTGGACATTTTCTGAAAAATATGGCCACGTTTTCTTAAAAGAACCACAATAAATAAATTTACATCTCCCCACTGGATTATAACAAGTCAGGAAATAGTCATCTGCAACGCACCTGATATAATGTAATGAAGAGATATGACACAGCCAGAGATAGTTCACAAAGTCATGAGCATTCAGTCACAGAACGCCTGAGGATACCTCCAGCGTGGGAGGACAAATGTCGTGAAGGAGAGAGGAACAGCACTTGACACAGCTATCCCGAAATAGCAACTTTTGAATGCAACCGTCATTCATTGAGCAGTGAAAACCAACATCAGTGCAGAAGAGAAAAGGTTTTAGCATTGTACCAAATTTCCAAATAGATACCTTTCACAAACGTCACACTTTGTGAAAGGTGTCCATTTCTTGACACTGAGAAAGTAATGATGTAGGTTTTCACGGCTCGATGCATGATGATTGCTTCGAAAAGCTGCTCTCTCGGGACAGCCGCGTCGATGGCTCTCTCTCCTCTCCTCGCGACGTTTCGCCTCACACGTTGGAGGCATCCTCCAGCTCTCTCGGCTGTCCCGAGAGAGCAGCTTTTCGAAGCAATCATCACTTTGAGAAAGGTATCTTTGTCATGCTTAAAGACACTTGTACTATTGCCAGAAATGGTGAAATGCTTTCCTCTTTATATATCTTTGTACTGGCAAAAAAGTATCATGGACTGATCAAATGTTCATCAGAGACAATCATAGTGGTTATTGCTCCGTTTTAAAAGAAAGCAGGAAAATAATTACGAGTGAATAACTGTCATTTATTTACAGTCGTTATTCGATCTATTCTAATGTTGTTGTTGACGTGCCTTTTTTCCCATAGCTCTGTGCAACGCTTTGTGACCCTCGGGTGAAAGGCGTTTTAGAAATGCAAATATTATTATTATAATGATTGCTTCCAAACGCTACTCTTTCGGGATAGCAGCGTCGATCGCTCCTCCTCTCTACTTCGACGCGGATATCCCAAAAGAGCAGCTTATGGAAGAATTCATCATGCATCGAGCTGTGAAAACCTTCATCAGTACAACTGTATATATATATTTAATTATAAGGTAATAATTTTTGAAACCGCTCGTTGTATTCCATATTGTTGTAGAAAAATAAATACGTTAAAATGAGGGGTACATCAAATAGCACAATTAAATCTCTTGGGTAACAGCTGCTACATCATTAAGTAATCACACATTTTAATTCGAAGCCAGTTACAATAAAAACTTCAAATCTAATTTTATGCTGGAGTTGGACTGTGTTCATGCTCACACAATATGCATAAAAATATGACTTCATTTTTATTTTTCATTGCATACCGCTGTGTGTGTTGCATTTCTTGATATTTTGTTCTTACTGTACAGTCCCCCGGGTTCATTTAGAAATTGGAGTTTTTCAACATAGATTATTATTAACATGACTATATGCAACAGTAAATATGATAAAATCCATGACACAGCATAATTGTATCGTGGACACTCTCAGCAGAAATGCTTTCTCTATCAATGGTGCAGTGATCAATTTCAAGGCTACACGCCTTTATAATCTCATCTCATCTCATTATCTGAAACCGCTTAATCCTATATAGGGTCACGGTGAGCCGGAGCCTATCCCGGAAACACAGGGCGTAAGGCAGGAATACACCCGACGACGGGACGCCAATCCATCGCCGGGCATTGCGGGACAATTTTAGTCTGCGAGCCAATCAACCTATCCAGGAGCATGCTTTTGGACTGTGGGAGGAAACCGGAGTACCCGGCGAAAAGTATTTGCAATCACCTGAAGACGATAGATTTTAAAACATTCCAATGCCCCAACGCAAATTTGGGGCGGAATTACCTTAACTCTTCCGGAGAAAATACAACTTATTTACTACGAATAGAATTACAATATATAAGAACACGGGCGGCGCGGTGGCGCAGTGGTTAGCGCTGACGCCTCACAGCAAGAAGGTCCCAGGTTCGAGTCTCTCGGCTCCAGTGCCTTTCTGTGTGGAGTTTGCATGCTCTCCCCGTGTCCGCGTGGGTTTTCGCCGGGTACTCCGGTTTCCTCCCACAGTCCAAAAGCATGCTCCTGGATAGGTTGATTGGCTCGCAGACTAAAATTGTCCCGCAATGCCCGGCGATGGACCGGCGTCCCGTCGTCGGGTGTATTCCTGCCTTACGCCTTATGTTTCCGGGATAGGCTCCGGCTTCACCGTGACCCTATATAGGATTAAGCGGTTTCAGATAATGAGATGAGATGAGATATAAGAACACACAGGTGCCGACAATACAGCCCGAAGCCATGTCACGTGCCCACTACTTAAAACTTCTCAGCCTTATCTGGACCGCCATCTCAACAGCTGCACATAAGTCCGTAGAAATGTTCATGCGCTCAACACGCAGATATGTGTATGGCCATCCCATCGTGCAGCACCTTGCACACACAACACTGGAATTTGAATAAATCACACAACGTGTTTTAGGAATCCTTGAACAAATTTTCTAAATTGTTAAGCGAGTGCCACCTTGTTAGAGCTCAAAGCTTTATAGTTTGAACGTTGACTGATCCGGTAATAATCTACACTTATGTAATAAACATTATTTTGTGTTCTTGGAGGATATACGTTCAATTCTGACTACATGCATAAAACATCACCTCAGTGTGCTTAATGTTATTCATGTTGCCATCGCGTGTAAAAAAACAGATCTTAGAGAAAGCTACCTCAGGCAAATATACTAGTTAGTATAAATAAAAAGTTCCATTATTCTGCAACACTTTGTGACCCTCAGGTGAAAGCCGCTTTAGAAATGCAAATGTTATTATATGAATATTGAGGTTAACAGGAAAGCTATGTGGCCACAGCCATTTGAAAAGTTTAGTTTTCACAGTTATTAGTTTGGTTACAGCTTCTCCATAATAATTTATGAGGCACCATTTGCTTAGAATCACACTCTAAAGCCGAGTGATTGAGAGTGCATGTTACGCCAATGTGTAGTTTTCTTGGCTTTTTTGTACACAGCCGGTCAGCCCTCGGCCCTCTGGGAGTGAATAACTTCAACAGTCTTGATTCACCATCGATTCAGTCCATAGTTTCCATGTACTGAATCAATGCAGTTGAAATTATTCACTGCCAGAGGGCTGGTAGTATCATTGTGTTTTCGAGAGAATGCTTTAATTTTTGCATGTGGGGAGACTTTAACGTTAAATATGTATTGTCTGCTTATCTATTGTGACGGTTCTTTTCTGCACAACGGCACCAATGATTATTTGAGGTATTCACCAGATATCAAACTCAGGTGAGCGAGTTCGTGGTGCATTTCTCAAGCCACTACATCACTGCTCCCTCCCATATAATACTCTGTACGGTACTGGACTTCATTAGGTTACATGATGCGATGGTTCATTGAGAATAATGGAATTAGATTTACTTAGCAGCTGTAAAGACAAATGAAATATTTCACTCTGACGCCGTAACACCAATCTCACATTTATGATGAAATTAATGACGCTTTAATTTCTGCGTTAATGACATTCAATTATGCGGTAATGTCAAATAAATTGTGGTCATTGAAATGCGGTGTTTCAGATGTACTGGCCGACACACGCAACATCACGCACATCATGCACATCACGGGAACTCGGCTAAGAACTGTGAGTGAGGGCATTCAAAGTGCGTGCTGTTAGGGATTCAATTGCGTCTTCAACGAGTCGACCGCTTTGTTGTCAGACAGATGGTGTCGCTTGTGATTGGAAAGATATTTTTTTTGTAGGTCTAGAGTTTCAAACTTGCACGGACAGAACCGGCTGCAATAGGGCACTCGCTTGGGGCGACCGTGCAGCATAGGAGAGGTGGGTGTTGTTCTTATTTGTAGGACATACTTGTCTTAGGTCCCTGCAATTAAAGAATGCTACAGCTGTACACGTCAAATATATTTTATGCTGAAAAGCCGCACTGTTAAGCATCTGCTTGGTTATTACAATGCTGTTTTGAACAAATACACACGTATATATACACTGCACTGGATTGTTCTCCGTGTTGTAATGGTTAGCATAGTGGATTTTACAATCCTGGGGCGGCGCGGTGGCCCAGTGGTTAGCGCTGTCGCCTCACAGCAAGAAGGTCCCGGGTTCGAATCTCTCGGCTCGGGTGCCTTTCTGTGTGGAGTTTGCATGCTCTCCCCGTGTCCGCGTGGGTTTTCGCCGGGTACTCCGGTTTCCTCCCACAGTCCAAAAGCATGCTCCTGGATAGGTTGATTGGCTCGCAGACTAAAATTGTCCCGCAATGCCCGGCGATGGACTGGCGTCCCGTCGTCGGGTGTATTCCTGCCTTACGCCCTGTGTTTCCGGGATAGTCTCCGGCTCACCGTGACCCTATATAGGATTAAGCGGTTTCAGATAATGAGATGAGATGAGATTTTACAATCCAGAGGTGACTGATTCCATCTCCTTGCTCATCGCTTATTGAATCATCCTGCCTCTATCGAGTCAGCACTATGAAAGCGGACAATCACACTCGGTCGATTGGCAGGCTACGAGTGGTGGGGTATAGTGTGGGGTACACCCAGTTCTTTGAGGCAGTCTGACCATTGTGCAGAAGGAGGTAAAATGTCCTCTAGAGGGGGGCACTCTTTAGAGCTCTCCTCTAAATGAGTCCCTTCCACCAGCAGTGGTGTAAGCAAGAGCTTGCAAGGCTGCGCCATTGCCTGTATTTCCTTCTACTCTATAAGGTGCTTGCGATATGCATTATGGTAACGATAGCCTAAGCGAAACACATACAGTGCAGGTAACACAGGTAACGCCGCCATACTCACGAGACATTGATATTTGCCGTTACGAATGAGTGGAGTAGATATTAGAGGTCGAGCTTGTAAATAGCATTCTCTCTGTGGAATAACCGCAGATACAAAATACAATATTACACGCGTCACGGGTATTTTAAACTCGCATTCAAAATTGGGATTGTGTAGTTTTTTTTCGGGGGGGGGGTGGGGGGTTGTTTTAAGACAAAATCCTGTTACGCTACACGAATAACCAGTCCTCGGTGTTCATCACCCGCATCGTTGTGTTTAAAATCACGTTCTAGACTCCTAGAGGTATTGAGAAACGCGTCAAAGTGATCTACCCGGTTGTCGCTGGGTACTCCGGTTTCCTTCCACCGCCCAAAGACACGTTGCTGCTGAGGTTAATTCGCCTGCTGAGTAAATTGCCGACAAAACGTGCTCTGCGATGTACTCGCGTTACATATTTGGTATAGTCCTGCCATGCGCCCTCTGTTTGCCGAGATTGGCTCTGGCCTCCCGCTACAAGATCAATCGAGTTTTGATAATGATGATGAAGTGCCTACAGGGACAGATTAACAATGCCTCGGCCGTCATTGACGGCCGAGCGCAGGATAGCGGCTGTGAAATCCGACGGATTCTTACTTGAAAGAATTGACCAGGGCAAGAACCCAATTTTTAAGAAATCTTTTGAAGGGTGTCTGCCCCGCCTGTCCCCCGGGTAACCAAATCCCAGAGCCTCTGCTGCATCTGAATATGACGCATGTCACAAATGCACGATCCCACCGGCTCGCCGGTTCACAATCCGCGCACGCACCCACGAATGTTGTTAGCCTTTGATGCTGATAACCAGTTCTCTCTTCTCTGCTTCCTCACGCCTTGCCGCGGGGCAGCGGAGGCGGGAGGTCCTGACAGCAGCCGTGTTCGTGATGCACTTGGCTTTCTTCAAAGAGGGTCTAAGAGGATCTTGGCAAAAGGTTAACGCGCTGCGTTATAACTATGCCTGTGATGTGGCTTACTAACTCATTCAAACTTCAAAGGCAGCACACTCACGTTGTGGCGTTGCTTTCTCAAGAGACTTTCTATATTTGAGTATGATCTGGTAGGTGCAACAGTTGTTTACTTTAAGAGGCCAATTACCGTGGTCACCTGGAACGGTTGACACAGGCGTTGGTAACACTGAGGAAATTGTGTCATCGAAATATGTTTCGTCCTTTAAGGCTCACGTGGAATACTAAACGCACAGAATGACTGCAGGCAACATTGTTTATGAAACATCTCAGTTAAAAGAGTCAGTTTACAAGAATATCATTTGTAACGCTCTGCGCAAATTTCCACGCCTGATCATGAATGAGATAAGGACACAGAGGCAGAGCGAGGAAACCGCTAAACGGCAAGGAGGAAAGCAGTCATGCAGTCAGCTGGCGCCACCATTTGCCAGAGACTGCGTCCTCTATATCATGGTGTTATCAGCCAATTAATTAATTAATTAATTTATTTTTTAATTGTGCTTTCTTTGTTTTGGGAGGAAACCCACTCAGAACAGAGGGAAAAACACACAGAGCAGACAGAAAAGCACCCGAGAAGGGAATCGAACTGCCTCAAACAGCACTTTCTGTGAGGCGCAGCTGTTACCACTGCACCACAATGCCTCCAGATTTCCGAGCTCTCCCCTAAAGGCTCAAAACATCGAGCGATCACCAACAAACTACACCATGAACGTCATAACAGATCAGAGTTTTACACATGGGCGGCGCGGTGGTCCAGTGGTTAGCGCTGTCGCCTCACAGCAAGAAGGTCCCGGGTTCGAATCTCTCGGCTCGGGTGCCTTTCTGTGTGGAGTTTGCATGCTTTCCCCGTGTCCGCGTGGGTTTTCGCCGGGTACTCCGGTTTCCTCCCACAGTCCAAAAGCATGCTCCTGGATAGGTTGATCGGCTCGCAGACTAAAATTGTCCCGCAATGCCCGGCGATGGACTGGCGTCCCGTCGTCGGGTGTATTCCTGCCTTACGCCCTGTGTTTCCGGGATAGGCTCCGGCTCACCGTGACCCTATATAGGATTAAGCGGTTTCAGATAATGAGAGATGAGATGAGAGTTTTACACATTTGTTGAATTCAGCAACATTATAAAATCTTTGCAAAGAAAGCAACGATGCGAGTTGAGCAGTGCGAGGGAAGGAACCTAAGGAGGTGTTGCAGTTGGTTAAATTGTCCCCCAGTGCCCTGCGACGGAGTATCGCGGGGCCTGCACGTGGCATGGCCAACCGTGCAGTAGGTCACCTCGGCGACCACAGCCATGAAAACCCCACTAGGGGTCGACGTCTACACCGTGTCGACGTAGAGCAAAGAAGAAGTTGTGCCGTGACTTGCATTGTGCTGGAGATTGTGTAGATGAGACGACACAGGCAATCTTGTCGACAAAGTCCTCAACATAGGCAGCGCATGATTGACACGTGATTTTTGATTTCCGGTTTTTGAGTGAGATGAACGGGCGGCACGGTGGCCCAGTGGATAGCGCTGTCGCTTCACAGCAAGAAGGTCCCGGGTTCGAATCTCGGCTCGGCCTTTCGGTGTGAAGTTTGCATGCTCTCCCCGTGTCCGTGTGCGTTTTCGCCGGGCACTCCGGTTTCCTCCCACAGTCCAAAAAACATGCTGCTGCATAGTTTAATTGGCTTACAGACTAAATTGCCCGCAGTGCCCGGTGATGGACTGGCGTTCCATCGTGGGTATATCCCTGCCTTGTGCCCTGTGTCTGTCGGGATAGGCTCCGGCTCAACGTGACCCTGTACAGGACTAAGCGGTTTCTGACAATGAGTTGCAAGGCGAGACTCACCTGGGTGCATTGTGGAGGTAAAGAGCACCATCTATGGGGCAGTCTGAAGAGGTTTAACACAAATACTCCAGTTTACGACTGAGACCAGCTATAATGGTATATTATGGGTATTCTACTTAAAGCACTGTTAATAATATTTGCACTTCCAGAGCGCTTTTTACCCGATGGTCACGAAGCGCTGTACAGAGCTGTGGAGAGAACGGCATGTCAGCAACAACAACGACATGAGAACGGCAAATAAACAATAACGATTGCATGAAACATTTCATGCAGTTCTCTCCGCAGTTCTGTGCAGCACTTTGTAACCCTCGGGTGATAAGCGCTCGAGAAATGCAATAATTAAAATTATCATTTGGATGTTTGGCCAATACTGGTTACGTTGCATGTGGTTTTTTTGTTTTTTTGAAACACACCTGTGCCTCAGGGAAAGCTGGCACCAAGGATTCAATGGAAAGTTCCACTCCTGCATGTAGTTTGACCGAGCACATGATTCCTCAAGTACCTATAAATTGGGGACCACTTTGCGGGGAGATCAAGTCGCTGCTCAAAGGAGAAACTCGCATCCATCAAATGATTGCGAGAATGCGCCACTGTGGCTCAGAAAGCGGGCCGACTGTGGGCGATGTGAGCGTGAAGGAAGAGATGGGAGGATGGAGCGCGCGTGATCTGCATGGAGGTGGCATGGCCTGTGGTCTGTGAGAACGCGTAGGGATTCGGAGTGAGTTAAATATGAAAAAAATAAAACATAGTAAAACTAAATATTGTGAAATTACGGCACTGACGTCCAAAAATACCATACATTGTTTTCTGTCGTCAAAAAATTGTAAAAGATTGCATTATATTAAACTGAACTCCGTAAAAATGCAAATTAGAAGATCCGTTATTGGTACTGCTAAATCGCACCACGCTGTCCAGGCTTATTTCGAAACTTTGAACTAACTTCACAAGGTAAGAGATGATTGTGATGGTGATGATAGCTGTTACGCAAGGAGATTTGTCAAATATAGATACTGTCTCACACCATGTAGAACATTTCAAGATCAATCAGAATCTCTACCAATTGATGTCCTTGGATTTAAATTAGGGTTCTTACTTTTTTTGCTACTTACAGATAAAAGAACGTGTTACCAGTGTGCCTCACGATTTGAATGTTTCGCAATAAACGTGACATGTTCACATATCATCATCAGTAAAAATAGCTGCTTCATCTTACACAGGGTCGCAGGGGGGCAGAGCCTATCCCGGCAGACTGCCAAGGCGGGGCTACAGCGAGGATTTAATACAAGTATATGCCAGGACACTGGGGGCAATTTACTAGCATGCCAATTAACCTCGGCAGCAGCGTGCCTTCGGACGGTGGGAGGAAACCGGAGTACCTGAAAACCCCCACGCAGAGGCGGCAGCGCCACCCAATGTGCCACTGCACCACCGCACCGCCCCACGTTCACGTTTTTACCTGAGAAACAAAGTCCGCTTTGTTCAGTTGAACTTGAAATTCAGAGGCCACCAGTTCGATTCCATCTGCAGTGCTTCACCATTCCACCCTACCTCTCACCCTCAAGGAATCAATAATCATCATGATCAGAGTTCACTACCTTGCTACAGCGAAGACTTGCTCGAATCGAGCTCAAAACAGGACTTACCGGAATTCATTAAGGCAACGTCACATTGGCCACAAGAGGGCAGTAATGCCCTTGAGATGAAAACAAATAGTCAACCGACGCACTCATGCAATGCGCCTAAAATATATTCAACAGTCAATGCCGGTTCATAATTTACAAGGCAATATTATGGTAACACGTGGTCAGTTTTTGTCATTTTCATCAATCGAATATTTTTACATTTATATTTTATTAAATGTCAATCTCTGTTCATATTCAGATTAGTATTATGATATTTTGATTTTATTTATAAATGTATTCGGGGTGGCACGGTGGCCCAGTGGGTAGTGCTGTCGCCTCACAGCAAGAAGGTACCGGGTTCGAATCTCGGCTCTGGTGCTTTTCTGTGTGGAGTTTGCATGTTCAACCCGTGTCCACGTGGCTTTTCGCCGGGCACTCCGGTTTCCTCCCACAGTCCAAAAAACATGTTTCTGCATAGGTTAATTGGCTTGCAGACTCAATTTCCCTCAGTGCCCGGTGATGGACTGGCGTCCCATCGTGCGTATATCCCTGCCTTGCGCCCTGTACAGGATTAAGCGGTTCTAACAATGAGATGAGATTATTATGGTGATCTTGAAGACGGGCTCTAAGAAAAATTCTTAGATCCGCCAGTCTCAACCAATGGACCGAAGTGCCACCTAGTGATCCGTAGAGACCAGACTTGAGTTACAAATGTTGAGAAACCTTCCTCAAATATACACAGCCTATTTAATAACAATAATAATAGCACTTCTGGAGCGCTTTTAACCCGAGGGTCACACAGCGATGCACAGAGCTATGGAGAGAATGGCATGTTAACAACAACGCCATATGAATGGCAAATCAACAATAACTTTTTTTCAATCACCTTGACTTTTGCATATAATACTAATTTTCAATGCTTCCTAAGTCCACTGCTGGATACAAGTATGTGTATGTCGTGTCAGTTATGAGAGTCGTTTGACCATACTTCACCATTTCGGTCAGCTTGGGTTGATGTGGAGCTCACACCAGGCACAAGTTGAAATATCACTCTCCACTCATGTTATCCATGGCCTGGAATCGAACTCAGGTTGTAAAGCTTATAGCATTGTGAACTAAATGTAGTTACTCGCTGGCAACAAAAAGGCCATTGACCTGCCTACAATTGATTTCCCTACCCCTATCCCCGTATTAAACCCTATATATCGGCTACCGAGGAAACAGCAAGTTAGACCGTTTGTAGCTCGACGTTTCTTGATTAAAATACCACTGGTTAGTGTCCAGAACTAACATTGCCTGAAACCGAAACCCACTTTGCCCTGCTCAATGTGCGCTCTCTGAACACAGAAAAAGCCCCACTCATTGTCGAGCTGATCTCCGACAACAGTCTGGACCTGCTCTGCCTAACAGAGACTTGGCACCATCAAGATGATTTTCTCACATTGAATAAGGCCCTACTACGAGACTTTACATTCCATCAGAAGGCTCGTTGAAATGGCCGTGGTGGTGGCCTAGCAGTTCTCCACCATGTGTCTGCTGACATCTGAACGATTCCATCGCCGACCTTCAATTCATTCGAACATATGTCTCTGGATTGGAGATTGGCTCAACCTACGAAGTTGGTGCTGCTCTACCACCCACCTGAAGCCTCCATTTCTTTTGTCAATGAACTGTCTGAGCTGCTTTCTAAGATGTGCTCCAGTTCTGAAAGGATCCTGATTCTGAGCGATTTCAACATCCATGTTGACTCTCTAAAAGAGCCCTCTTGCAAGGGATCTCATGGCCATTCTGACCTCAGAGTGGCTTCACTCAACACATGACATCTGCCACTCACAGATGCGACCATACTCTTGACTTGGTTTGTTCATGGGGCATATCGGTAACCAACCTGTCCGTCACTGATCCTGGTTTGCCTGATCATTCCGCTCTGTGGTTTGGTCTTCAAGCACCATATCCAATTTCAAAACCTTAGCACCCACGCTCCAGATATGTTCGCCGCCCCAATAAATAGTACTTCACTCTTCACCTCAGCTCACTCTGCCTTTGATGTGACAGCAGAAACTTACAACAAAGTGCTTTCAAGCATACATAATGATTTGGCCCCATTAAAATAACGCTATGTCTCAAACTGAAAAAAAACATCCCCTGGTATACTGCTGAACTCTGGAATCTCAAGGCGAATGAACACAGGGCCGAACGGACTTGGAGAAAATCTGGCCTAACTATTCACAGTCAAATCTTTAAAGAATAATCCCTCTGTTACCGGAAGGAACTTGACTGTGCCCCTACTAGCGATCTTTCCAGCGTTCTGGCTGATACCTGCAACAAGCCCAAAATTATTTTCTCGACCATTAATCAGCTCTTTCGTCCTACCAGTCACTCACCCTCAGTTCCCTTCACTAATAAAGATCAAGTGGATCAGTTGATTCAGTTTTTCTCTGAAAAAAAGCGGAAGCCCATCGTATCTCCACCCAGCCTCAATCACTAACCAATACCTCAAGTAATTGTTCATCCATCTTCCGTGACGTCAAAACTCCTGACATTTTACAAATTTACGGAATCCGAGATCTCCGCTGTAGTTACCAGATCCGGGCCCACAAACTGCTCCCTGGATCATTTCCCATCCAAAATCATCCGGGCAAATTTCAAATTGCTTGCCACATTCATCACTAATCTGTTTAATAACTCACTTCACTGTGGTACCATTCCCCCATTGTTCAAATGTGCCGCAGTTACCCCTTTGCTTAAAAAACCTGGCCTCCATTGCAACATCCCTGATAATTATCTCATCTCATCTCATTGTCTGAAACCGCTTAGTCCTATACAGGG
>JAZEWT010000009.1:14486363-14500708 GCA_036362905.1 Mordacia mordax | reverse complement strand
TCAGCCGGGATAGGCTCCGGCTTCACCGTGACCCTGTATAGGACTAAGCGGTCTCAGACAATGAGATGAGATGAGATTATTATTATTGACTGGGGATGTCTGCAGCACCCCGTGTTACCAAGAGACCCACAAGGGCGCGTAATTTCATGCGGCACCACACATCCCACATCATGACCATGGGCCTTTTTCCTCCCTCCACCAGATATCACTTAATGCGGATCGAATGGGCTGCCCTGCACTAGCCACGTGGACGTGGATGTGTCTTTAGAATAGCTTCCAAACCGTTCATTCACGCGTAGTAATATATACTTAGATTGAAAAAATAAATCGGATGAATGGATGCACCTTTAAGCACAATATACCATTACACATGCCTTTCAGAAAATAATGTTGAAAGCATTTCCAGATTATTACAGCCAGGCAGCTCTTTTCACACTCTCACATTTAAATTATTTTTTATCAATGACTTCATATGTATATAGGGAGCACATCCTTGTCTTTAATTTCACATGTGTTTGTGCGAACACCTGGCTCAGCTCCAGAATCGGGCGATTAATTCGTCTGCCCTTGCCATATTTTTCACCTGGGAGCATAAGCCGCGAGTAACAAAGCCATGAGTTCAGAACACAGCCACGATAATCTCTGGCCAGATGCGCTCAGGTTATCCTGTTTAAATGGTACACGGCCCGCATGCCAAGGTTTCTCAGTGGTCGGTGATGAGCGATGTTTGTGCCCTGGGCTCTCGCTATCCCAGCCGACGTGTCTTCCATCCGTTTTGTATTCTGGTTACTGTCGAGCCAAGGTATTACGAATCCAATTTGTACAAACCTAGCAATAATATTGCTTTTGTTGTATCTAGTTTGGCTCCCTAACCTTTAAAAATATTTATAGTACAAGTACCGTGTATTTACGCTGCGAATATTTTTTTTTGTATGCATGGATTCATACCCTGTTTGCATTTGTATTTTAATTGACACTGTTATCCGAGTTGATTGATGATCAAATGCACAGCGACTCATTCTCTCACTGGCGGCCAGCCGCCCCCTTATGGCTCTGCCATCGCTACTGCCACGAGCACTCTTCCTACAAACTTGACTTGTTCATTGCTTTGCCAGGGTTGAGGACAGCTGTTGTGTCTCCGCACCGTGTTCAACCGCTCCACTGTAAGGAAAAAAAACATTCCCTTTGAGCTTCTTCTCTCGCGCTGCTCCGTTTGCGAAATCCCTGCCGTTGTGTTTTGGTTTCCTCCCGAGCTCCTTTAACGTTACTCAATGAAAGAAACATGTTAACTCTCGTGCGTTCAAACTTCAACTGTGCTGTTTGTTGATGGCCGCTTAGCGTTTGAGTGCTTTCGGTCTGTGCTCAACAAATTATAATTTAAAACGTGAATTGTTTTTCAATGTTTGAGATTTCAAGGGAGATGTTGATCCAACGAAGAATTGTGGCCTCCTAGGCAGACGTAGGCACATTCTGGCAGGGTTTTTCTAAATTAATAAGCACATCAACGTAATTCATACAAATACACCGCGAGCGTAAACATGAGGAACAAATAACGTCATGTAAAGTATTCCTCTGCTCAACATGAATCTGTTAAATGCTTTTTAGTTTAAACACGATAAAATGTGTTGTTTAATACATTCATTGCTTTAGCAGAACAGGTTTTTGATTCATGTCATGCCCTAAATCTGAACTAATAAAAGCTGGACTGTAAAGGACTGGATAAAAATAGCTTTGAGTATATGCAGGTGAAGAAGATTAATTGCATCTTGATGGCAAAATACTGTGAACAACTGTGTATTTCACAATGGAATACTCCGACAAAGCATTTGTGGTAGTGATCTCCAAGGGTGAGCTTCAATTAAACAGAGCTTTCCACAGGAGTGAGGAAGGGCAGACTGCCGTGGCAAACATTGGCTCATTCTGGTGGCGTGGTCACTGAGTGCAATGTCTCATCTCATCTCTCTCATCTCATTATCTGAAACCGCTTAATCCTATATAGGGTCACGGTGAAGCCGGAGCCTATCCCGGAAACACAGGGCGTAAGGCAGGAATACACCCGACGACGGGACGCCGGTCCATCGCCGGGCATTGCGGGACAATTTTAGTCTGCGAGCCAATCAACCTATCCAGGAGCATGCTTTTGGACTGTGGGAGGAAACCGGAGTACCCGGCGAAAACCCACGCGGACACGGGGAGAGCATGCAAACTCCACACAGAAAGGCACCGGAGCCGAGAGACTCGAACCCGGGACCTTCTTGCTGTGAGGCGTCAGCGCTAACCACTGCGCCACCGCGCCGCCCTGAGTGCAATGTATGTGGGAGAAAGAAGCAATGGGAATCTGTGGTGGCATCGTTAACGTTGGCAATGATGACCTCTTGACCTTGGCTATTGAGAAGTAATTCAAACTTTCCATGGTCTCCCCGTGTCCATGTAAATGTTCACTGGGTATTCTGGTTTTCTGCCACAGTACAAAGATATGCGGTCCAGGTTAATTGGCCTGCTCACTCAATTCCCCCTCGTGACTTGTGATGGACTGCCGTCCAATGTTGGGTATAGCCCTGTCTTGCACCCTTTGCTGGGATAGGCTCCGGCTCCCCGCGACTCTCTTCAGGATTAAGCAGGTACTGATAACGATTGATTTATTATTATTATTTAGCAGACCTCCCTAATCCAGGATGACTTACACCGCATTTTCCCATTGCTCACCTCCCAGTTCCCAAAGCTGGTCATGGCGTGCCCCGAGTGCTCGTTCTGCAGCCACAAGGACGCGGCTCACAGCCGGCAGTACGGCGTGCGCTCCTACCTGCACTACTTTTACCGCGGCCGCTGTGCCGCCGACTCGGAGGGGCCTTGCGGAGGTCCGAGACTCGAGACGGCGCAGGCGGCCGGCGAGCAATCCCTGGAAGACCTGGAGAAGGAACATCAGCTGTGTGCGTCCAGCATGTACAACGTAAGGGATTCGGTCACGTTCGCATGTAGTTCCCACGGTTGTAGTAGTAGGCACTGTGTACATACTGTTTGCTATTTCTATAATGTTAGATTTAACGTTCCATTCAGTTATTCCGTTTCAGAGGGCCAAGGTGGCCTTGCTCATTGTGAGTGGGTTCTTTGTCAATGCACTGAGAGACTGATCACAGAGCAGGCACAGCCAGGCATGTTTTTGACACGCGTGCAGTCGCGGTGGCCCTGCTAACCCCGTGCAAATTCACGTCCAAGTGTGGGTGGTATCCGACTACACTTGCGCCGGTACCAGGTGGCACTGCCCCCTTGTGATCGCTGGTCGAATGCACCGTGGAACGGAGCCAATTGAAAAAAAAAAACCCTTACAATGACACATGTTGTAACTATTTGATGTCATTAAAACATTACTCACGATTTAGCTGATAAACAATACAAATTTAGGTTTTTTACGGCTCGACGCGTGATGATTGCTTGCAAAAGCTGCTCTTTTGGGATAGCAGCATCTTCGTCGCGAAGGAGGGTGGAAGAGGAGCGATCGACACGGCTGTCCCAAAAGAGCAGCTTTTGGAAGAAATCATCAAACAATAAAAATTGTTTGGTCTTCGTAAATGTAACTTCACAAATCTCAATGTTTAATATAAACTCCGACATTTGTGCTAAAAATTAAAGCGCAAATAATTCACGTTCTGAGGACGAAGTCCAAGCTTTCAAACAATCCGCTAACGAGCGTTCTGTCACCGCAGAGGCTCTGCTTGTGTCATCTGGTTGTGTCACCTGCTTGTGTCACATGGTTGTATCACCAGGATCCACACAGCGTCCACGATCTGCTTGGGTCGCTTAAAATATCACTCATCCTTCAGCTGTCATGCGATTGACAAGTTTAACGAGATTCACAACTGTTGCTTTTCTGCCCTGCAGAGGAAAAGATTTGTCCTAATTATCCGAAAATTCGTTCTCTACGAAATGTATAATAATATTACAATTCATAACGCACGCGGTGTTCGTTCAACGTTGAATGTATTTGTTTGAAGAGAACCGCAGAGAGGCGGGCAGAGCGAAGGCGGCAAAGCAATCAGCCGGCGCCAACATTTGCCTGACACCGTGTCCTTTAATATTATGATGTTATCGGAAAATCAATGAGTGTTGCATTTCAGTTATGGGAGGAAACCTGAGAACCCAAAAGAAACCCACGCAGAACAGGGATAGAGAACGCACACACTCCATGCAGAACAGGGATAGAGAACGCACAAACTCCATGCAGAAAGGCGCCCGAGGCGGAAATCGAACCACCTCGGGTGGAACTTTATGTGAGACGCGGATGTTACCACTGCACGATAATCTTGGTCTATACGTGCAGTATACGCCAGCCCTTCAGGGAGAACTCACGTAAATCTCTAACCATTCACTTGGATTCCCTGGGGTGGGTGCGATATTTTTAACATGTGATGTCTACAAATACGATCTCCATCGATGGACAACGTAATGCAGCTTTAATAGCGCCACTAAAAGCGTATGCCTGTGTGAATTATGCATAATGAGCGCTGGTCTCTGAGTGCTGCGTTACATCTTCTTAATTGCTTATCGATTTGTCGACCATGTACTGTGCAGACACGAACATCCGAATGTTATTTTTAGGCTATTGACAGCTTCATTTAATAGGCCACCGTTGTACGGGAGCTTTGACCCGCAGTGGGGATTACGTGCGGCCATACTTCACCACGCTGGTCAGCGTGTCTTGGTGAAGGCCGAGGGCATAGATGCATTGCTGACCGCGCAGCCAAGCACGACCCCAGTCTCACACCTGCTTAACTGCCGAGATGGAACGACATCGGGCGCATTGCGGGAGAAGCGACGACACGCAGCTCGTGGGACCCTGTCGTCAAAAATGCAACTTGCCAGTGAAACACCGCTGTGCGTGTCCCATCTGGGCACTCACGCACCAGCCCACCTCTTCTCTTGCACACACCCCCCCCCTCCCCCCAACGTGAGCCAGGAAAAACCTCATCAGAGAACAAACACGGGTCTCGGCGACCCACGTGAAAGAAGCTCACATTTTTTTTTACCGTCTATTCGTAACGTCTACCTGGAACTAACTTTGTCTTGACCAGTGGAGCTATTTTAACCCTACACTTTAACAAGTATTGCTTCCCAGCAATGTATGTTTGGGATATTATATTTGCTAGTGCAGCCGAATATTAATTTCACTTTAATAAAGATATTTATCTGATATTTCTCCAGGGGATCGATACTAATTTCCACGAGCACCCTTTCATTGCAACACATCGTCCTGCTTATTTGTTCACATTTGATCAGGCGAATATATTTGGGAATGTCAGTCATATGTCAAAAGTCATTGGTGCACGTGGCCTGCTCTTTGTTGACTGCGTCACAATTCATATTCTCAACATGTGAGCCACGGTGCAGCGGTTAGCGCACTGCGTTACGAACTCCGCGACCTGAGCTCCATTGGCTGCACGGACATCAACACCAGTGACGATTTTCCTAACCTGTCCTGGGCCTCCCCCTAGGTCGACTCAGCCTCAAATGAGTAGCCTGTTGCGGTGTGTAAATCACGTAACTTAGGAGATAAAGGCGTCTGGAGGTGGTGTGAGCAGCCCGCCTCGTCGTGTGCCGAGCTGATCTTTTATAGGTGCTCACAAGTGACACTTGACCCCACAGTTTGTTAAGGCTATACGGGAGCTCTGTCTTTATACACTCAACTAAGCCCCACAAAAGCTTACTCATACAGATCTGCACACTAAATGTAGACTCAGCTGCCTACCAACCCTGCCTGCCAGGGTTGCCTACCGACCCTGCCTACCAAGCCTGCCTAGCAAGGCTGCCTAACTACCCTGCTTACCAGGCTTGCCTACTAACTCTACCTACCAGCCCTGCCGATAAACCCTACCTACAAACCCTGCCTAACAAACGCACAGCATGCCCTTGCAACAGACACCCACACCTAATTATACACGAGTGAACCCATTACCGAAGCTATTAAAGGTGAAAAGGACAAACTAAAATAGCTATCATCAGCCATAAACATTAAGGGAACAAAATGTTCCTAATTAATGGCATGCCCCGTAGGACACATGGCTTCCCTCGGTTACAAATTAATGTGCATCATGAGCATCCATCAACGAATAGGTCATCGCTGTTGTGTCGAGCAGGGCAACAACAACCGTTATTACGGCTATCTTCCAAGTCCTCCTGAATAAAAACAATAACGCTTTGCTGTAGAAACCGCTGCGCACATTCGATAATACAAACGAACAAATTACTGTACGATTATTGTATGAATTGCATTGTTCATTGTATTGCATACAAATGAGCAGAAGTGATCGACCCACGTTGCATTCAACTCCAATGTAACAAATAAGGGCCTCTCCTGTCATTGACGTTAACTGCGACTCCAATACAAGCAACAAGCAAATGGGGTCCCACAGAAGATATATAGCTCTTCTCTGAGCTACAATAGAAATGAATCAATGTCAGGAAGCGCTTTAAAGGAAATAACACCGCTTTACAAAAACTCTTCCACCTGCTCTCGTCCGTCTCTATTTCATGGGGTGGTTGTCAGCTAAGTATCAATAACCACTGAATCCTTACAGGATCGCGGGGAAGGGGGGGACGGGCAGAGCCTATCCCGGCAGACATTGTGCGCAAGGCCGAGTTATACTCAGGATGCGACTCCAATACTTCGCAGGCCACTTTTGAGGGGTAATTTACTCAGCAAGCCAATTCACTTAGCCAGCAGCGTGTTTTTGGATGATGAGAGGAAATCAGAGTACCCAGCGAAAACCCACGCAGAAAGGCACCCGATTCGGGGACCGAACCCGGGAGTGGGTTTCAATAGCTCCCCGGCTACATACGATCTGCTGTGTTGTGAGTTTCCTTCAAAATCTACACTTCTTGAGCACACGTTGCACGTAACATTGGTTAGCTCCCAGTTATCCTGAGCCCATCTGAACAAGCCTACTCTGGTCAATTACTCTGGTAATTTCCCCATTCATATTTACATCTCAAGTTCTTCAATTCAATTTGATCACAGGTGAGTTAGAAATGCCATCCTCTAATCCATACAGTTCCTAAACAGTTGGATTAAGAATTGTAATTTTAAAAATTCAGTTGAGCTATCCGTAAATAGGGGTGGCACGGTGGTGCAATGTGTAGCACTGTCGCCTCACGGCAAGAAGGGCCCGGGTTCAATTCCCGGCTCGGGTAACTTTCTGTATGGACTTTCCGTGATCTTTCCCCGCATCCGTGAATATCAATGCCGGGTACTCTGGTTTCTTCCCACCGTACAACAACACGCTGCTGCCGAGGTCGATTGGCCTGCTGAATAAATTGCCCCCAGTGCCCTGCGATATACTGTCGTAACATCCAGGTTATATTCCCGCCTTGCACCCTCTGGCTGCTGGGATAAGCTCGAGCTCCCCGTGACCATGTACAGAATTAAGGGGGTTTTGATTATGATGATGATACCCGTAAGAATTAATATTCTTGTATTCTCCAATCTGGAGGGATTACATCCTTCGGCTGGCCTGGGAACGCCTGAGAATCCCCCAGGAAGAGCTGGAATCTGTTGCTGAGGAAAGGGATGTCTGGTCCACTCTCCTTGGACTGCTGCCACCATGACCCTCACCAGGACAAGCGGTGTAGAAAATGGATGGATGGAAGAATATTAATCAGCTGGGTTCGAAGATGCTTGTCATTATTATACACAGCACGATCCTAATTTAAAAAGAATGAAAATGATGGGACACATAGAAGCGTGAGCCAGACATATGCATTGCAGGCAATGGTACTGCTACTGTTGAATTGATGTAGGTTTTCGCGGCTTGATATACGTTAATTAGTCTCACGATCCGTTCTTTCGGGATGTCCGTGTTGAGCGTTCCTCCTCTCTCGTTGGCAATGAGTCACATTCCACGTTGGAGGCATCGTCAATGCTGCTGCGGTTGTCAGCTTGTAGTTTCCCACTGCTGGGCCAAAGGCCTCCCCCGTTGACTTCAGTTTGTTCCCCGGCCGCCCGTGTCGCGTCGTGACCTCCGAACCTCGTGCCCCCGTCTCGCTGCCGCAGTCGCTTCCCTCTGCTTCTCTCTGCTTCTCTCCGCTGCTCCGAAGTCGATTCCTCTCTCTCTCTCTGCCCTCTCATCTCCCGTCGGCTGCTCTCGTCACGCATGCTGCCCACTGCTACTTGATTCACTTCAATTAGGCAACGGCATGCTCTGTGACCCAAGTACAACATGACAAAGCTTATTCTAATCTGTGCTTATGTGTTTAAAATAATTGCTTGCTCCACAGACTAATGTCCATAAAGTAGTTAAAGAAAAATATACACAATCTCTTTTGCAACATTACACAGTGGCTCGAAATAATTTACGAATAGGGCGGCACGGTGGCCCAGTGGGTAGCGCTGTCGCCTCACAGCAAGAAGTCCTGGGTTCGAATCTCGGCTCGGGTGCCTTTCTGTGTGGAGTTTGCATGCTCTCCCCGTGTCCGCGTGGGCTTTCGCCGGGCACTCCGGTTTCCTCCCACAGTCCAAAAAACATGCCGCTGCATAGGTTAATTGGCTTGCAAACTAAATTGTCCGCAGTACCCGATGATGGACTGGCGTCCCATCGTAAGTATATCCCTGCCTTGCACCCTGTCTCTGCCGAGATAGGCTCCGGTTCACCGTGACCCTGTACAGGACTTAGCGGTTTCTGACAATCAGATGAGATGAGAATTTACGAAAATATTGTATGAAGCAAAATTACCTCCGTGCTTCACCTACTTTCAGTCGAGATTTAATTGCATAATAAATATTTCAATGTGGATAGCTGCTGTGATTTTTTTTTACTTGTAAACTTTCGGCTTTGTTCATATATACATTCATTTCATCCGTTGCACGTAATTCTGTATTGCTCATCTCATCTCATTATCTGAAACCGCTTAATCCTATATAGAGTCACGGTGAAGCCGGAGCCTATCCCGGAAACACAGGGCGCAAGGCAGGAATACACCCGACGACGGGACGCCGGTCCATCGCCAGGCATTGCGGGACAATTTTAGTCTGCGAGCCAATCAACCTATCCAGGAGCATGCTTTTGGACTGTGGGAGGAAACCGGAGTACCCGGCGAAAACCCACGCGGACACGGGGAGAGCATGCAAACTCCACACAGAAAGGCACCGGAGCCGAGAGACTCGAACCCGGGACCTTCTTGCTGTGAGGCGTCAGCGCTAACCACTGGGCCACCGCGCCACCCATTCTGTATTGCTTAAAATGAAATCCCAAATCCTGTGGTTTATGATGCGATAAACGTAATTCTTATAATGATAACATATAAAGCACCACGAGCAATAGTACTTGTAAGTAGAAATGTACTAATCTGTTTTAACAATTATTTTGAATGTAAATTAATGTAAATCCACAGACAGCAGAGCAGCGATATCCACTATAGTTGTGAAGTAATATCTATGCTGCAATGCACCATATTTCAAATTCTGTTTGTTTAAATGTATCTGTTTAAATTTTATATGTTTAACTATTTTGTGAGTATGTTTAACAAGTTTGTATATTGATATTACCTAAAGGAATTGCTCAGTCATGAAAACTTCTCTGTTAGTTAATTGCTTTATTTTTAAAATAACTGCATCCTTTTGATAGTAGCAGAATTGCTAGCATATGCGCTGTACACTGCATCTATTAAATTATTGATTTCAGGAGAATGTCCTCTATGCCACTGCGAGTATAAGGATACGGTAATATCCTTCATTACGGAGAGCATCGTTACGAGCCACCTGGACCAGATAATGAAACGCTTGGTATTTGAGGGAGACGGGACTTGGTGCCAGATGCCTGCGCTGAAGCACTGGGGTTGATGGATCAGTGGATTGTCTGGATCCCTGAGATTTTCAAAACTGCTGGGCTGCACCGTGGCCTGGAAGATTGCCATGCATCAGATGAGTTTGTGAGCGTTTCTGCACAAATTTTTGTGTACTTCTCCTCTCTTACTCGCGGATTTTGTCAGGTACTCTGGCTTCTTGGGAGAGATGTAGCCATGCATCCCAACGTATTCCTTCTGAGCATTCAAATTCAGCAAGGTTTTTTTTCGTGCAATGAACGGCAATGCAGATAATTTGTTTTGTTCCAGAAGAAGAAAAGCGTCCAGGTTATGGGTACGTTTTTGCCAGTGGACATATGTAAAAAGTAGAACAGGTTTTTACCTTTTGGCAAAATATACAAACTGGAAACTTTGATAACATATGCATTGTCCTTCAAGCTGTTTAAGCTATGGCTACTTCCTGTTTGCATATTTTGCCACAAGTATGTGTGGCTTTTGCAAACTAGACACATTGTGAAATGTGTCTATTATGGAGTTTTTAAATCTTAGCACGTGTATAATTGCCAGCAATGGTAAAAAACCTGTTCTACTTATTACATATGTACACTGGCAAAAAGTCCCCATAGCTTAAACAGCTCCACCGGAGCTAAAAAGCATTAAAATTGCATTGTCCTGAGCTCACTGCCTTTTGGCATCATCTGGCTAACACTGACACTCAGGCTCGAGAGAAAGCCATGTCTGGTGTAGGCCAATTGGTTTGAAGGACAATGCATATGTTATCAAAGCTTCCTGTTTGCTTATTTTTCCACAAGTATGTGTGGCTTTTGCAAACTAGACACATTGTGAAATGTGTCTATTATGGTGTTTTAAGATCTTAGCACGTGTATAATTGCCAGCAATGGTAAAAACCTGTTCTACTTATTCCAAAAAAAAGTCCAGTTGTACCATATTTTGTTAATGTAACTAATTTTGAAATGAGGTAAAAGGCTTAAGTGAAAATCCCCATGGACCACGAAGATGATTGCCACACAGTTCCGCATGCAAGTGATGATCGCCGTGTCTCACCTTGGCTGCAGGCCGGCGCTGTGACGGGATCCATCGTCCTGCTCATCGGGATCGCGGTGGTGTGCACGGGCTACCTCATCCCCCCCAAGATCGAGTCCTTCGGCAAAGACGACTTCTTCGTGGTAGACAAGCACGCCCTGCGCTTCAACCGTGCGCTAGAGATGTGCAAGCTGTCCGGCGCCATCATCTTCTGCCTGGGCGGAACCTCCCTCGCCCTCGGCATCATCATGCCGGCGTGCTCTGCGCTCCGCTCCACTGACCACAAAGACCTTTGGTTCCAGTTCCAGGAGAGAGCGCAAGCGCAGCACCGTGATGGCAAAGCGTGCGGTGGCTGGGCTAGGGCCACGGAAAAGCTGCCGGTGGCGCTGTCCAAGGTGCTGAATATTCAGCCCTCCGTCAAGACTGGTTGAGTGGGACTTGTGTTTCTCCTTCAAAACGTTTGAGCTGCTTGTCCGACTTACCAGAAGGTATTAACCAATACGAGATCTTGACGATCGGTCCTTTTAACGATAGAGGAATTCTCAGGCGAGGTAATGAACTTTGGACAATACCATGAATGAATAATAGTGAAGAGTCGATTCACAATTGGAAGGTATACCGTACTGTTGTACCATTGGTTGGACGTGGAAGGCAAGTAGACAGTTGTAACTATGGATTATTTCGTTTGGTGGAATGCGGTTTGTTATTTAGTTATTCAGCATTAGGTCAAACGAGTCCCTGCAGAGACGTTAATTCCTCTCGTGGATATGAGGAATGAATCACCTATTTGTTTATAGGTTCAGTGGTACAAGAATAGGAATACTTTCAGAAAACAATTTGCCGCGATGGCTTTGGAAAACGTATGGATTAAACAATTGCCTTCTCATCTCATCTCATTATCTGAAACCGCTTAATCCTATATAGGGTCACAGTGAGCCGGAGCCTATCCTGGAAACACAGGGCGTAAGGCAGGAATACACCCGACGACGGGACGCCAGTCCATCGCCGACAATTGCCTTCATTTTCTTTATTTAAAGTAGGTTCAAGCACATTAATATTTATATAAATATATTCAAACAGAGACCAGTAGCAAAAACTATTAGTATTATAAACGTGTTATGTAGGTGACTTTGCAAATTGTATATTTATTCATCTTCAAGTGCTCAATATGACAGAAAAACTGGTGCAAAGTAGCTGCAGATGCTGGGAAATATTCTTAATTCTAAATGATACAGTTCCACTAAACAATGTAATTGCACAAATTAATTACTAACAGAAGCATCAGTTGCGTAAATGGTATATGAGCTGCAGTGCTGTGTAAATGCAACCATCATTCCAATAGACGGCGACCATACAGTAGCAGTAGTTTGGTTTCAGAAGCCTTATCAGGTTCGCCTGATCTGTTTCAGGCTTCTTCAGATCTAGCGTTGCTTGGTAATGATGAGGAGCGTATGTTTTCCTCCACACTCAGCGAGTGTCCTGGCCACACCTTGTAAATGCCAGTCGTAATATTATTGTATCATTGAGAGACTCAAACCTGTGAAACATTGTTGTTGGGCTATGTCCAATTAACTCGATTCGTTATTAACACTGTATATAAAGGTAAGACACGAGCTCCCCACCATCACTAAGTTCCACTAAGGCCTGACACATCCTGATGCATATTGAGCGAATCGGATGTTGGAAAATGGAGTCTGACACCACCCTGCTTCTTCTGTAGTTGCTGCTGCTGCACAGCCTGGTGCTGCTGCTCTTAAGCAGTCTGTCGCTGTTACTGTGCTGCAGATAAGTTACCTCCTGGCCTACAGCAAGTGGTTAGCAAGCGTATCAACGGGTAACAGTCACCATCCCGTCGCATTCACATGTCTGCTTCACTGTGCGACCGTTGTAGCCTACGGTGAAATGAGGGCAACCTGACCAACATATGGTGATGAGCCACGCACTCACGGCCATACCCGAATAAAGTATAACAAATAATTTCATACCGTGGTGTTTTTGTGGCAGCCATTGATGTCTAGAATGAGACCATCAACTCCCTCGTCATTTTAGAAAAGTCTGTTTCATTAAGGACGCCTTCCTAAAGTTCAACTCAGGCTCTCAGTGTTCTCGACTCAGTAATGAGGCCGTTAATCCACCTTGCTCCCACGTATCTCTCCCATTATGTGACATAGCATGCTGTGCTCAACAAGTCACAGGTGTATGATCACGAGGTTATATCAGATGACCCACAATTGGAGGTCAACGTAAGTACAAGCACAATATTACTGACGATTTTTTTGATATAATTTGGGATTATTACCTACAATCATTTCACACAATAGCAGTAAGGAAGAAAAAGCATACATATGCATGAATTCTATAATGCATTACAAAACGCATTGATATTTTTACTAAATGCCTGCTATCTGATTAACATGGATCAGAACATGAAGAAACGGGAACAAAAACTGAAAGGTAGAAGCGTGGAGAAACACAAGATTCAAATTAAATTTAGATACAGTAGAGTAACGCTGATTATAAATCAAGCACAGGTAAAGAATGCATGCTATATATAGATGTTATTTTGGGATCTCTACACTGCTATCCCGACATCCAATGATTTTTGCTGTTTCTCTGGAAAATAGACAACGATGTTGCAGATACTTTTCAAAGTATTTTATATAACATTTTAAAAGCCGTTTGTAATTGTGTATGCATACGATTATATTGTGATTCTAACATTTTAAACCAAAGCACACAATGAATGCTACATCATCATGTGGAAGTTACAGTGAAGTGGGTCACAAATTATTTATTCACAATATAGACATATTTTATTATTATTATTGAGCTGGTTGCATGAATCAGGCCAGCAGGCATTTTGGTTTGACTCCAGATCACATTGGGCACGTTCTGAATTCTAATCCCACTCTGGGATTGGCTCGCTGCATCGTACAACTGGTGTCAACACCAGTAGTAACACTTCATAAACTCTAATTGTACTGTGAACAATCTGGCACCCGCTATGGGAATGTAGGCTTTCCAACAGTGGTTCGGGGTGCCCAAAGTAGATTAGCATCGTCCCAAAGTCATGTGCTCGTATAAAAGGTTAGTCTAGACTGTCTGGCAGCTGGCCTCATTCCTGCACCAGGATAATTGGCTAGCATCACCAGGAAACCAGGTGCAAATCTACGTAGCATACGGCAATGAACTTGAAACGGAAAACGGTTGTAATGTTGTTGACAAAATTCAAAAACTATTGGTGACAAACAATAATTTCATTTGGCTACAAATGGACCGCTAGTGACAGAACTGGCTTACGGACTAGTTAACAGGATCTCGTTTGGTCCAATTTATCGTGGGGTAAACATGGAGCAGCCTTCATCTAGCAGTGTATTGACAATGACCGGTGGTAACGATGGTAAATGCTATTCCGTTGGAGGCATTGCAGCGTAGAGGCTGCGAAACGACGTGACGTCAGTTCCGCGCACATCCCCCACGGCGTGCATTGCCCTCTTGGCACTCGTGAG
>JAZEWT010000009.1:14424234-14458145 GCA_036362905.1 Mordacia mordax | reverse complement strand
GGATAGGCTCTGCCCCCCCCATGTCCCTGTATAGAATTAAGCCGTTACAGATACTGAGTGATTGACAAATAACTGCCTTGTTGTACACCCACAGTTAAAGGCCTTTCCACTACCATCAGTCATGAGGGGTTGTTTGACCATACTTCATTCACCACGCTGGTCAGTTCTGTTTGGTGCCCATGCGTGTGTGCGCACGTGTGCGTGTGTATGTGCGTGTGTGCGTGTGAGATGCCATCCATAGAGGAAGTACGTAAGGCGACCCAGAGACTGAGACCAAGAAAAGCACTGGGCAGAGGGGATCTTCGAAGCGAAATGCTAAAGGAAAGTGGTGCATGTCTGCAGACTGCTCTCGATGACATCTTTAAAACCGTCTGGAGCACAGGAAGGGTCCCGCAGGAAAGAAAGAGGATTGCAGAACCCCAATGTGGTTTCAAGCCGGGGAGGTCCTGCACAGATGCCAAATTCTCTGTCCGGCTGCTACAGCAGAGATGAAGGAAATTCCAATAGAACTTGCATCTCTGCTTTATTGACCTGGTCAAGGCCTACGATACTATCAGCAGGCCAGGGCTGTGGATTGTTCTTCGTGCTTTCAGGATCCCTGACACTCTACTCACCATCATTAAGGACCTTCATGATGATGGACAAGCCCGGGTAAAGTTATTTGGTCGGGAGTCAGAGCCATTCCCTGTTCACCTTGGGATGCGACATGGATGCCTTCTGGCTCCTAAATGATTCAACATCTTATTGACCACGTAGTTCGAGAGGCTCTCCATGGATGTACTGGTGTAATTTGCATCTGGTACAGGTACAATTGGAGGCTGATCGATGCCCGGGTGCAGTCGAGGGATCGCTCCATATTGGCCAACCATGTTATCTCTGCCGATGA
This sequence comes from Mordacia mordax, assembly GCA_036362905.1. Lineage (NCBI taxonomy): Eukaryota > Metazoa > Chordata > Hyperoartia > Petromyzontiformes > Petromyzontidae > Mordacia > Mordacia mordax. The sequence goes on along the minus strand of JAZEWT010000009.1, from coordinate 14,457,259 downwards.
TTTGGTGATTGCTGCTCATTCTGAGGAGGAGCTGGGGGCTCTATTGTTGAACCTGGAGCATGCCACAAATATGTAGGGTTTTACCATTAGTCCCACCAAAACCGAGCACCTATCTGGGTATTTTGTGCCACCGAATACTCCACCCTTCAACTCTCCACGAGTGATGGAGGAGTTGTGGAGAGAGTGGAGAAGTTTTCATACCTAGGCCGGTTTCGGTCTGACAGTGAAGGTCTCGCTCCAAATCAGTCGGGGAGCATTATTGTTTCATCGGACACGTAACGCTGTGTGGAAGCTGCCTGGCCTGTCGCTCCACACAAAGATTCCAGTCTTCTCAGCTGAAGTCATGCCCTCTCTTCCCTATGTTTGCGAAACGTGGATACCCCTAATGGAACATCTGCACCGTTTAGAAACAATCCAGCTGTCCTGCCAATGATCCATCCTGGGTTTAACCAGGTTGGATTGTGTGAGGAGCTCACAAATTTTGGAAAGATCTGGACATAGTCCCATTTGTGAGCTCCTCCGGCAGCAAGGCTGAGGTGACTGGGGCATGTTGCCCGCATGCCCAGCCACCGCATGCGGGCAACATGCCCCAGTCAGCGGTTACTCTTTGGCTGGAAAGAGGCGGCTAAACGGGTGCAGTACTGGCTAGAGAAGAGATGGACTGATATGGCACACGAGAACCTGGAGCTGAGTGGACTTGCTGAAGACTGGTACCAGCGGTGTCAAGATCGACCTCTGTGGAGGGGGATCGTGAAGGATGCTACGGGGCAGTTGGAGGCAGCCGCCCTCCAACAACAACGGAGGGTGGAGGAGCGACGCTCACAACAACGAGCAGAGTGTAGGGAGGATAGCTGGTACATCTGCCTGTCATTTCAGTCAGGCAACCCATAACACCTGGGTCTGTCCCGTGACCTCCTGTCAGCGATCCTTCGACACTTCACGTGGCTTCAAGGTGCATATGGCCTGGCACAGGCGCCATGGTGACGTCACCGCCACTTAGTGGCGAATGATGGTTGTTGTTGTTGTGTGCACGTGTGTGCGCGCGTGTGTGTGTGTACGTGTGTGTGAGTAAGGGGCGGTGGCCCAGGGGTTAGCACGCTGGGCTACAAATCCGGCTACCCGAGATCGAATCCAGCTCACAGCCAACACCAGTGGCGATTTTCTGAACCGGTCCTGGGCCTCCCCTATGTCGACCCAGCCTCAAATGAGTATCTAGTGCGGTGTGTAAACATTGCCACCCGGGAGACAAAGGCAGCCTGGTGTGGTGCTGGTCACTCACCTCCTCGTGTGCCGTGTCGACCTTCAGAGGTGCTCGCTAACAGCACTTGACTCTACAGTCTGTTCAGGCTACACGGAGGATTTTTTTTCTTTGTGCGTGTGTGTGTATGCGTGTGTCTTCGTGCGTGTGTGTGCGCGCTTGTATGTGTGTGTGCGCTTGTCTTTGTGCGGGTGTGTGTGCACGTGTGTGTGTGTGTGCGTGTTTGTGCGTGTGTGAGAACGTGTGCGTGTGTATATGCGTGTGTGCGCGCGTGTGTACCTGCGCACTGCGCCAGTGCGGAGATCCAGACGTTCCGTGGCCAGCGCCAACACGCGCTCCCAGTCTCCCATGACGCGGCGCGGAATGAGCAGCCTCACCGGAGGAACGACCAGATCCCCGTTAGTGAACACACTGTGGGACAACGGGCACTCATCATCCACACGTTTACTCGCTCCATCTCTCACACATTCACGCATTCACCTAATCACTCACGCACTCATTCACTCACTCATTCCGTCACGAGTTCACTCACACAATCACTCCTTCACCGAATCATTCCCTCATGCACTCATTCGGTCATACATTCACTCGCATTCACTCAGTCATCAAATCATTAACTTGTGGGGTTAGAGCTTCCTGGGGAGCACGTGGGGGCCGCGCGAAGGGGGGGGGTAACAGCGGTGATTCATCGAACTCGTGATGTTTACGTAATCCCCTGTTGGCGAGCTCCTGTTGTTTACTCATTGTCCCGTGGTCGCTCGCTCGTGGTACGTGACTCGTTGTAACACGTGACTATGCATGATGTCATCTGGAAGGCGCGAGAGGGGTTGGCGCGGGGAAATATAAGGAAGTCGGTCAGTGAGCGAGGGGGGGAGACGGAGGGGTGAGTCATCAGGGAGCCAGGGTGTAGTCTGCAGCTCGTGTTCATCATGCCCCGGGCCCGCGTCGCGCCATTCAATAAAGCATCAAAAGTCAAGAAGTCTCTGCTTGCTGGCTGAACGATCGCGGAGGGAATGCCGATCCTCACCGTGCTGTTATCGCCGAGCTGTCACGAGTCCGCGGTCCATGTCGTGGTGCCACAGTTGGTGTCAGACAGTGGAATGCGGACTCACGCAGGAGGATGGTGTCGCAACTTGAGACTGTGACGGGTGGCGGCGAAGCCAGCGAGCGGAGCAAACTAGCAGTGGAGCGGCCAACGCGGGTAGGGGGGAGAGGCAGTGATGGCGAAAACGAGGGCGGAGGGGGAAATCGCCGCGGAGGAGAGAAATCGCCACGGCAAAATGGCAGATCGAAATCACCGCAGAAGAAAGGTGATAAGAATGGCGAGCGACGCAGCGATGGCGAGCGAAAGAGATTGGCGAGCGATGGAGATTGGAGAGCGACGGCGATGGTGGCGAGCGATGGCGATGGTGGCGAGCGGCGGAGGGAGGTGATGATGGCGACGACGGCGAGCGGTGGAGCAATGGCGGGCTCGCCATTGTTTGTCGTGCTGTGCCGCGCGGGCTTGCCGGGCCACGCCATGCAGGCTTGCCGGGCTGCACCATGCAGGCTTGCCGGGCCGCGCCGCGCAGGCTTGCCGGGCCGCGTCGCGCAGGCTTGCCGGGCCACGCCGCGCAGGCGTGCCATTGTCCAGCGGCCGCGCCATGCAGGCTTGCCGTTGTTCGGCAGCCGCGCGTGGTGTTGGAGGCCGCTGGGAGCCATTGTGGAGCTGAGGAGGGGGGGGCCCATTGGGGGTCCCCCCGGCTCGTCCCAAGCCGGGAGGAGATGACGGCGAAGGCAGGAGGAAGCGGAAGCTGCGGCGTTGCTCGGTGGGCCTGCGTTGTACAGCGGTTGGTGTCTGTGTCAGTCTGTGTATGTGAGTGAGCGATGCCACAGCGGTTAGCGCTCTGTGTGTATGTGAGTGAGCGATGCCGCAGCGGTTAGCGCTCTGTGTGTATGTGAGTGAGCGATGCCGCAGCGGTTAGCGCTCTGTGTGTATGTGAGTGAGCGATGCCGTAGCGGTTAGCCCTTTGTGTGTATGTGAGTGAGCAATGCTGCAGCGGTTAGCGCTTTGTGTGTATGTGAGTGAGCGATGCTGCAGTGGGTAGAGCTTAGTGTGCTGTGTGAGTGAGAGAGCGTAGCGCTCTGTGTGTGAGTAAGCGAGTGCAGCGGTCAGCGCTCTGTGTGTGAGTAAGCGAGCGCAGCGGTCAGCGCTCTGTGTGTGAGCAAAACAAGCGCAGCGGTCAGCACTCTGTGTGTGAGTGAGCGAGCATAGCGCTCTGTGTGTGAGTGAGCGAGCATAGCGCTCTGTGTGTGAGTGAGTGAGCAAGTGTAGCACACTGTGTGTGCAGTGAGTGGGGAGCGGTGGCGCAGCGGTTAGCGCACTGTGTGTGCAGTGAGTGGGGAGCGGTGGCGCAGCGGTTAGCGCACTGTGTGTGTAGTGAGTGGGGAGCGGTGGCGCAGTGGATGGCGCACTGTGTGTGTAGTGAGTGGGGAGCGGGTCCGCAGTGATTAGTGCGGTAGCCGTGGTGGAGCTGCGCCGATGTGGAGCTGCCATTGTGGTGGCGCCCGTCGGCACTGGAGCCGGGGGAAGGGGGCCCCTTGTGGTCGCCCGGCTCGTCAAGCTCCAAAGGGAAGTGAGTGTGGAGCGGTAGCGCAGCGGTTAGCGCGAGAGCCGCGGGGAAGCACAATGGCGCGGTGGATAGCGGTAGCGCAGCGGGTGGCGCGGTAGCCGCGGTGAGGCGCAGTAGCGCTGTGGAGCTGCGCCGATGTGGGGCTGCCATTGTGGTGGCGCCCGGCGGCGCTGGAGCCGGGGGAGGGGGGCCCCTTGGGTCTCCTGGCTCGTCAGACCCCAAGGGGAGGAGGGTGCGCAGCGGTAGCACAGTGGCCGCGGATAGCGGATGGCACAGCGGTTCGCGCCATGGCCACGGGATAGCGCAGTGGCGTGGTGGATAGCGGTAGCGCAGCAGGTAGCGTGGTAGCCGCGGAGTAGCGCAGTGGCGCGGTGTGTGGGCGGTGGCGCAGTGATTGGCGCCGCAGCCGCGGGGAGCGATGGCGCAGAGGTTACCGCGTTGTGTGTGTGTGGGGTGGGGGCTTGCTTTTTGCTTGGAGGTGATTTCTGGTGGGCAGCTGTGGCCCGAGGACGGGCCTAATGCCCGGGGGGGAACTGTGGAGTTAGAGCTTTCTGGGGAGCACGTGGGGGCCGCGCGAAGGGGGGAGGGGGGGGAAAGCGGTGATTCATCGAACTCGTGATGTTTACGTAATCCCCTGTTGGCGAGCTCCTGTTGTTTACTCATTGTCCCGTGGTCGCTCGCTCGTGGTACGTGACTCGTAACACGTGACTATGCATGATGTCATCTGGAAGGCGCGAGAGGGGGCGGCGCGGGGAAATATAAGGAAGTCGGTCAGTGAGCGAGGGGGGGGAGACGGAGGGGTCAGTCATCAGGGAGCCAGGGTGTAGTCTGCAGCTCGTGTTCATCATGCCCCGGGCCCGCGTCGCGCCGTTCAATCAAGCATCAAAAGTCAAGAAGTCTCTGCTCGCTGGCTGAACAATCGCGGAGTGAATGCCGATCCTCACTGTGCTGTTATCGCCGAGCTGTCACGAGTCCGCGGTCCAAGTTGTGGTGCCACAAACTCATTCACTCACAGCCAAAATCCAACACATGAGAAGTACAGGACCCATGTAGCTCATAATCACCACAATAGCCTCTCAGCCAAGTAAAAGCCATCGAGACAGGATCTCATTTACGTGGAATGTATAGCTAATTATTAAAGCAATTAATTGCTAATCATTACTAGACAGATACTGTATTTCATTACAATATGCTCTGCCAAACGTGGAGTGCAGGCAGAACGCGAAGCTTCTTGGCAAAGCGCGATCACACGACTCCCACGATCGACAAAACATTGTAAAGCCGTCATCCAACAGTGGATAGAGCAAGGGCTAATAATGCCGATCAGCCCAGGCTCTGGTGTCGCTGTTTTTTCAGACGTGAGCGCTCCAACCGCCTGTACGCGGCCATGCGGTTCGTGATCAGCATGCTCATCACAAGCCGCCCCGAGTCCTGATAAGCCTTCGGTAATCACTGCACAGGACCTCGGTTCGATTCCGGGCTCGGGTGCCTTTCTGTGTGGAGTTTGCGTGTTCTGTCTCTCACCCCGTTTCCACGTAGGGATTTTTTCAGGATATTCCGGTTTCTTCCCACCGTCCAAAGACACGCAGCTCCCTTGGTTAAATGGCCTGCTGAGTAAATTTCCCCCGGTGCCCTGCGATGTCCTGGCGTCACATCCTGGGTAGAGCCCCGCCTTACGCCCTTTGTCTGCTGGGATAGGCTCCGACCACCTGCCACCCTCTACCTGGATTAAGCGGGTACTGATACTAATGAGGGCGGCATGGTGGCCCAGTGGTTAGCGCTGTCGCCTGACAGCAAAAAGGTCCCGGGTTCGAATCTCTCGGCTCGGGTGCCTTTCTGTGTGGAGTTTGCATGCTCTCCCCGTGTCCGCGTAGGTTTTCGCTGGGCACTCCGGTTTCCTCCCACAGGCCTAAAGCATGCTGCTGCATAGGTTAATTGGTTCGCAGGCTAAATTGCCCGCAGTGCCCAGTGATGGACTGGCGTCCCATCGTGGGTGTATCCCTGCCTTGCGCCCTGTGTCTGCCGGGATAGACTCCGGCTCACCGTGACCCTGTATAGGACTAAGCGATTTCAGACAATGAGATGAGATGATACTAATGATGGCCCGCAGCAGATCTAGGTCTAGATGAGTGCAGTAGTGGTGAAGGAACTCTGTGAAGTTCGCCACTGACAACGCTGGGCCACCCAGCAGCGGATTCACAGCCAGCAAACATACACAAGATATCGCATGATGTGAATAGCATATCGCTGAGTCGAGACATGGGTTATTGCTCAATTGAACCCAGGTCCCTACAACGCTTAAGAAAATGCATGGTCAGTGAAAAATTCTCCATCGGATACAACCCATAAACCAACAGGGGTTTTATATTTAACCTGACTTCGTCTTTCTACCCAGCTCCCAGGAGAGACCGCTGGATCCATGGACTTCCGGCAACAGCAGCAGCCCTCCACAGTGTGCGATCATTGCCATCACAATCTCTCATCTGCTGAGTCTCCCGTTTCTATCCGTGCCTTCTTCTCCTCCTCCTCCTCCTCTACCCCCCGTGGGTCCATCTCCTGCTTCCTCGTCCTCTAACTCTGATACTTCCCCTCGCGTTGCCGTTCACTCTGCTCGAGGCCTGACAGCGAGGACGTCCTCCATTCCTTCCCACTATTGACCCTTCCATCTCCACGTTCCTGATAACTTCCTCACATCCTATTCCACGTAACTTCGTCACTGTAAGTATTTTTTCGTAAAGATGTCGGTTCCATACGTAACCACCTATTGTTTTTACTTTTTTAGCACCCTTGACTTTAATGTGGCGGTATAACCGCCACACATTAGTGTGTGGCCTAAAACCACGTCTGCATTTGCATCATCAACCGTGTCGTCTTACGTGAAAAGAAGCCCCCAGCTCAGTGCCGGTCTGGCGGTTAAATATTTTAGACAAATAAAATTGGACTCTCATTTGCATTCGAAATGGCCTTGCTGCTGCTGCGGTTGATGCCTGCGCAATGAGCCCAATTAGCCGGGAGCTGAGTGACGATGAGTAGGGGGGGGCGCGATGTTCTTTCCGGAAATCAATTTCCCCGGAGAGCAATTGCCGTGAGGTCGCATCCCGTCACATTTACCTGGTGTGGCCCCTAATAGACAGACGTTTTTATTACTATTATTGTTACGGCACAATATAGCCAGTGAGCTTGCGTGCTCTGGATGTGGCATTCCTGCGATGCAGCAAACGTGCGATCTAGTAGCTACTCTAGCTAACAGCTGATTATTACTTAACACAATGTTTGGTGTTACAATCGTCCCTGTTAAATGAATTTCCGTTTGTTGGGTTAAAGTATTCACACGTATGGCTGCCAATTATATCGTTGTTGTTGACATGACGTTCTCTCTACAGCTCTGTGCAGTGTTTTGTGACCGTCGAGTGAAAAGCACTCTAGAAGTGCAATTATTATCAAAGGTAAAGGGTAGTTAGTATATTTGCCCAGTTACATTTAATGCTGCTCCCACATTTCAACACCGAGTCCCAAGTAGGAGTTTCCGATTATCAGGGGATGCTTCGACTGCATTGGCAGTGGTGCACAAAAAAACAACGAAAAACATACACGTAAATTATATAATTGGTGACGTTTCCAGGGATGATCCTTCTTCAGACCACGTGGCATGGCGAAGGCCCACTACCCAAAGTCTCACCTGTGATATATTTCTCCCTAAAGGCACGTAGCGATGAATGTGCTGTGATGTACAGCGTGGCCGTTTGGTGGGTTTGACACCAAAGCTGTGTAACGAGGGACCTGGTAATATTAACGTACCCACAATTCATGCAGCCATCAATTTATGTCCAAATTAAATTAATTATTTGCATGCAAGTTAGGAACGATTCAATTAGACAATGAATAACTAATTATCGGGCGCGCTTCACTTTTATTTAATCTCGATTCTTGCGCTCGTCGTCGACACGGAATTGCTCGATGAAAGCTACGCTTGGTCACAGTCGCTTCCTTCCTGAGTGATCGTCTCGAGTTCCCTGGATCCTGGTGCACAGCGGTGAACCTCACGCGACCGGTATCAATAACGGACGGTGGTTATGATGAACCGATGTGGACAAGATGTCGGCATTGTCTCAAGTTTCACACACACTTATTCCTTCCTTCGTTTGTTTAACAATTATTTTTATGGCTTATTTTGTGTTCTATAAATTATAGCCATTATTTGACTTCCAATTGAACAGCTGCCCGGCGATGGACCGGCGTCCCGTCGTCGGGTGTATTCCTGCCTTACGCCCTGTGTTTCCGGGATAGGCTCCGGCTTCACCGTGACCCTATATAGGATTAAGCGGTTTCAGATAATGAGATGAGATGAGATGAGATTGAACAGCTCTGATGTTGTTGATGTTGACATGCCGTTCTCTCCACAGCTCAGATTTGTAACAATGCCTCTGAGTGGAGTGCGGGTCATTGGGAATTATTTGGCCATACTTCGCCACTCCTTCACGACGTTTCGCTTTCCACATCGCGAATGAGAGAGGAGGAACGCTCGACACGGCGATCCCCAGAGAGCAGCTCTTTGGGGCAGTCGTCCAATTCATGATAGGTGCGTATATGCTCAGGAGCACGTGGCGACCTCTCGTGAGAGTGGTGCAGGTAGCACAACTCACTATATGAAGCAGGGATCTGGGGCACACTTCCTCCAGCGGGCAGACACCACCACTCTGCTGTGCAGCACCGGCTTGATCTGGAACACAGCGAAACACGGGCACCGTGATTATGTCCTCTGTTGTGATCGTTCGCCACTACACCGTTACTCCAATGCGTAGGTTTTCACAGCTGTGCTTCACTCCACGTGCATCTCTAATCCAGTCCCTGAAGAATTCAGTTCCTGAAGAAGTGCAGCCAGTTGTTGTATGGAGACTACTTCGGCTCTGCGTATACTCCTGAGTCATGAGTGTGAGGTCAGCCACCCAAGGACAAATACAAAGATCACCCATATAGCCTTAACATATTTTAGGGACAAGTGCTATTAGCGAGCACCTATGAAGGTCGACACGGCATAGAGTGTGGGTGACCAGGACCACGCCCGGCCGCCTTTGACTCCAGAGCGGCAATGTTAATACACTGCATCAGGTACTCATTTGAGACCGAGGTCTGGGACCGGTTCATAAAATCGTCACTGGTGTTCGGCGAGAGCGAGATTCGAACTCGGGTCGCCAGGTTTGTAGCCCAGCGCGCTAGCTGCTGAGCCACCGCTTGGTCACATATACACACACATCCGTCCTTATCTGTGGGTCAATATAGATTAATGGTTAATTTAATACGGTTCTGCTGCTACGTTTCGTTGGTTAAATGATATAAAGCATACAGACCACAATGAGGCCTGATCTGATGCCTAGTCGTTGGTGCACACACATGGTTAAGCCGGGGAATGAGAGACCTGTGTTATCTGCTACTGTTCACATGCAAGTTGTGGGAGGAAAGACATCGCACGTTATGTGATGTGTGAAGTGAGACAGGAACACAACCGTGCAGTTGCAGTTCTGTTGCCAGGGACGTGCACTAGTCCAGCGTGTTCCTCTGCGACGGGGTGCACAACTTATTTTTCACGAGGGTGACTAGTCGCAGTTAAAATAACTAAAGGGCCACAAACTGGTCGTGACCCCCACTCCGTCCCCAGATCCCATCTCCCCTTGCAGGCAAACCAGAACATTTACAGACAGCCATAGTGGCATAGGCCTATGTCATCATACTCTTTATTATTTTTTTAACACAGGCCAAAACATCAACCGAATTATGTTCAATGCAACTTTATTCAGTATTCTTTACGAACCGGAACCTCTCAGCGGCCTGTATGTGTGCACCGTTGCTCTAGTCTAGGTAGACTACATCTCTGAGCGTAAGCCATGAGGCCTGTGTTTTCTAAAGCACCTGTTCATCATATAGAATATAGAAGCTTCTATCCATTCCTTTACCCTTGCCTGCAGACACTGAGTGAATCGTGCAAGACATGGTGTAAATACATTGGCTACCACTTCCCCCTTTGACAGACAAGTGCAGCTTCGAGCAATTGTCAACGTAGGAGACACGATTACCACCCAGATAAGCAGTCCACGTGTGTTCCACAGATCTGTGCAGCGCTTTGTGACCCTCGGGTGATAAGTGCCCTGGAAGTGCAATTATTATTATTACTCATCTGGGAGGCCACGTGAAGCATTCTGCTTCTGCAGCAAACGTTACTTAGTATCCACATTTAAGAATGTCGATTTGTTTTATTATTAATAATATTGCCAGCTGAGTACCCGCTTACGGGTGATCTTGCTCCATTCTTGCAACACATTCTTCTGATGTATCTTGTTGATAACGTTTATTTGCTGACATGACGGCCATGACTTGGATTTATTTTTGATGACCTTTTGGGAATATTACTGGCTCTCTGAAGTTTCAGAAGAGTAACCAATATGTGGCAAGTAAGGCTAAAGCCTTCGTTTTGAGCAGATAAAATGTGCGCGCGAATGAAGGATTCGAACTTGGTTCACTCAGACCGTACATGCGTGCGTACATAACAGCGCATGCTCCATTTTAACCCATTATCAAAGACAAGGGCAGTGTGTGTGTGAAACGCTCTTTAAACGTCTCCAGCGTAACAACGGATTACTGGGTCGCCCTCGAATTTTGTCTCAGTCACGTTTTAGAGAGCAAGATTTGCTTGATACATTGTAGATTCGATCTGACGTTGGGAACGACCAACTGCCTCACAAGCTCAAATAACACGGGTGCTTTGAATTATACAGAAAAAAATGTTGTGTGCTGAACGAAACTATTTTTGAATTGTTAATAAAGAAAACACGATACTTGCACACAGTCATTTTTGATAAGAAAATAGACAGGTGCATGGATAATTATTATAAGATGTTTCAACCAGGAAAGCCTCACAGGAGGCTTTGAATTTTTCAGGCGGGTTAGTCCAGCTATGTGTTCTCAGTGGGACCCCATGATTTCCACGTAAATATTCCACCTGAGTGACGCACGCGTAACCTCTGAACTTTGCACCGCAACGCCACTACAAACCAAGGCGGCCGTGCGTTGCGACCCATAGAGCCTGCGCATCACACGCTCTGCACACTCCCATCCGTAGCACCACCACCCCGCCGCTGGGGTCGTGGGCGGATTTAGTGGAGGAGAGAAGTAAACGGAACGTATCCAAAGCATATTGTTTGTGTGTTTATTATTGAGGCGCAGCGGTGGCGACGTGAACATGGCACGCGGGTCTGTTCCGTGACCTTCCGAGATTGTATTTAAAACTAATTCCTGTTTGTGTGATATTTCCAATGTCTCTTGTGGTGCAGTTGTTGTATTTTTATTTACCCAGATTACTATCCGCTTGGTTGCTGTATTTCGCTCGTGTTTAGATTTGTTGATTGAGCGAGGATTGTCGCGTTAACGACCAAGGTCGCTCGTGGTCGCGCGAGGTCGCTCGCGACCACCTCGAGGTGACTCGTGCGGATGGAGGGGGGGGTCTCTCTGGGGATTCTCACTGCGATCGGCGGCGCAACGCCGACCTCATGGGCCGGAGTTCCCCGCATCGATCGAGGGCGCTTGAGCCGCGCGATGCCTTCATCCGGTTGTTGATCGCCGAGCCGAGGAGGGTGGTAACAGACGAGGGAGGAAGCGTTGCGCGCCCCTGAGTGAAGTCGGCGACTCCCTGACGGTACCTCCAACGTGGGAAGCGAAACGTCGCGAAGAAGAGAGGAGGAGCGCTCGCAACGGCTATCTCCAGAGAACGGCTATGGAGAGCAACTGTCAAAGTGCAGTCAGGCGACCCACTCGGTCCAATCCACCCGTGGTTATCACGGGGAAAGGGAGATTTTTTTTGGCTGAGAATTGCTCTTGAGAGCTAATCTTTCGGAATGGCTGTGTTCCTTCTCTGTCATTCGTATAAATAACTCTCCAGCATTGAGTCACGCATTGCCATGCTGAGCCCAGATCAGCTACTGAATATCTTGATCCAGCAGGGATTGGAGTTATTAATATGCCTGTATTACTGAACACAAAAGCCATGCTTACTGGCTTAAGCTTAATTATGTAGGATCTCGGAATTTGCCAGAGCCTTTTCTAGCAGACACAGGGCTCGAGGCAGGGCTGTACCCAGGATATGATACCAGTCCATCACAGGGCACCGGGAGAAATTTAGTCAGCGGACCAATTAACCTGAGGGACTGGTCTTTGGACTATAGGGAAAAAACGGAGCACCCAGTGAAAACCTACGCGGCCAGGCAGAACATACAAACTCCCAAACTACCACACAGAAAGGCACCCGAACACGGGATTCGAACCCAGACACTTCTTGCTGCGAAGCGGCAGTGTTACTTACTACACAACCGCGCCGGCATCGAGCATTGACCGGGTTATGCACACACAGGGTACAAGTGGTTTCCTGGGCACACGGTAGCAGACACGCAGGCAGCTGCTTCAGTAAACACCGGCTTCAGTTTCTGTTCTAGTGAAGGAATATCCTGTGACGCTTTGCCTCGGCGTTAACAGTCAACACGTCGGACCAACGATCTTGATTCACCGGTTCGACCTCCCGGCGTGGCAGTTGAGACAAAAGTCGCATTGTTGCTCCCCCACTTCCATTCAGCCACCTGCATCAATCGGGTCCATCACAGTTGGTCGATCCCCTGGCCGCCTGTGCCGGGGTAGAGCGTCGCTTGTTCTCGCCTCTTTCGAGACGCCTGGGAAGATTAGGATGCAGTACCCTCTAGGTGTCAGGCCGTGTCGCCAGGACGTGCCACTGCTAGATGGGACGGTAGCCGACACCGATGATGGACTCACAGCCAAAGGAATCGGAGGGGCTTGGGCTCGAAAAGTGAGAGCGGGTAGTGCTCAGCGCGGGGCTGGGGCAGGACGCGCACCGATTGTCTTGATGATGGGAATCATCACTTAAAACTATTCCTGGTGCGGTCGCATCGCAACCCCCATTCCCACCTGTACACTAGCGAATCCGTCGAGGCACTGTTTAACCGGCATGCTGTACCGGACCTAACCGGATTTCTTTCACCATTGGGTGCCACCATACCAGACTTGTTGATAACCTCAGCCTTAAGTAGAAAGATGAAGAGTTTTAAAATTAGCGGACAATTGTGCCGCAAGTTTAGAAGAAATGCGCAATGACGTGCGTAGAAATGTCGCTACTCTGCCTGAGTTGGCGTCACACGTTGACTGACGCACGCGGCGTGACGACACGATCACGTAACTCTCGGGGGCCCGGGCTGTGGCGACAGTGGCCTCTGAGGGGGCTCGTGTGGGTCTTGAGGGGGACCCAAGAGAAGATTGGAGTGGGGGGTCGAGGAAGGCAAAGCGCTCAACCAAGGGACACACATTGCCTTTTCTTCTTTTGAATGTCCTTCTTTCCTCCTTTAAGCTGTTGACTAAGAATCCTGCACCGCACGCTCAGAGTAACACCGCAGTTAAAACACGAGGCTCTGCTTCACGGGTACTCCGACGCACGCGTTAATAATAATATTTGCACTTCTAGAGCGCCTTTCACCCGAGGGTCACAAAGCGCCGCACAAAGCTGTGAGGAGAACGGCATGTCAAGAACAATAACATATTTTCATTAAAGATAATGTTTACAAAAATTAAAAATAACCAACTCTTCGTGTGATTGAGCTAAAAACACATTTCACTCACACGGCGTTAACACTAATGTGACTTCCTGAAAGACCCCAAACCGTATCTCTGAGCTTGCTGATTACCATCAACTACATGGCTATCATACTCCGGAGTCAAGACATTTAGTTATGTATGTATTTTATTTAAAGGGTGGCTGACATGCTCACAGAGTGGCATGATTTCACAAAACAAGGCTGTTTGCACGGCCAGGCAGGCCCAAGCCTCTCCACATGAAGTGGCCAGATGGACAGCGAGGCAGTGGCTGAGTGGGAAGCGCTTGTTTGTGAGCACCGGCCTGTGAAGGGCTCACGCGGGGAGGAGAGGGCACGGAGCTCCGCGCTACCCATGCCCCCAGCTTGGTGACCAAGCACCCGGGGGGGAGTGGAGGGTACCTGACACCTCCCCACACCCTGCCCCTGCAAGGACAGAATACAAACAGAGCCAACCTCCGCTGCGCTATAAACCGACGGTGCTTGACAAGTAGGCGGCGGGCTTTGCGTAAATAAAGGTTCATTCAGAAAACGGTTGGAGGGGTATCTTGCCAAAGGTAAAGGCGCCCCCCTGCAAGTGCTTGCTCGCGCCATTGATGGCCAAAGGGCCTCCGTTAGAGAAAGCTATAATACCCTCAGCTACAGTGCGTTTGGATTCCTCTCTCACATTGACCATTCGTCCTAGAGGAGGTGGAAAGCCCCACCATACGTGACTTACCAATGAACTGTGGTGTAAACTGTGGTGTAATACTGCTCAAGGAGAAATAGGGGGATTTCAACTTGCACCATTGTGTCAACTGCCGTGCCGGGAGATTGAATCGCAGATTGCAGGGTCCATGCCACCACGGCTCTTTATTTGGTAAACAATCTCCAAACGTGCACTTAGAAAAAACCCATAGACTAAGCCATTAGCGCACTGCACTAGATAATAATTGCACTTCAAGAGCGCTTGTCACCCGATGTTACAAAGCGCTGCACAGAGCTGCGGAGAGAACAGCACGTCAACAACAACATCAAGATAGTTCAATTGAAAGTCAAATAGCAATAATAAACCAATAATTGGTGACTGCACTCGACTATAAACACATTTTCATGTTCTAGCCAAGACCCACATATTTTGTGACTAAAATATAAGCCAGTACTAGGCCCTTCGCAGGTATGCACTGACCAGTGTGGTGAAGTATGGTCAAAGTGTTGTTGGGCACACGGCGGCCTTCATCACAAAACACAACGGATCCTGTCCACAGCGGCTCGGTAGGTGGCAGATGGGTGGCCGTTACTCCGGCCACACCTGACGATGAACGCATCCATTGACTTCATTCTGGGGTCACAATGTTTGGAGCGGTTTATAGGCAGGCGGTGCTGGCACTCGGACACCAGCAGGTCTGCGTGAGGTCCTTTCACCCAGGCTGATAACATTCTCAACACGCGTGGCAAGCCCCCACACGCGGATCGCCACTATATCACTTAGGGAAACGTGGAGCTACGAATTCCACAGTCCCATGCACCTGGCCCAGCCCTGACCTCGCTGTTTCTGGAGCTATGGCGTTGTGATTGAAACGAGCACTGCTCTAAAAGTCAAAATGACTGTGACAGGCAAGAGACATCGTCACAAATACGATATCATCATTATCAATACCGGGCGGCGCGGTGGCGCAGTGGTTAGCGCTGACGCCTCACAGCAAGAAGGTCCCGGGTTCGAGTCTCTCGGCTCCGGTGCCTTTCTGTGTGGAGTTTGCATGCTCTCCCCGTGTCCGCGTGGGTTTTCGCCGGGTACTCCGGTTTCCTCCCACAGTCCAAAAGCATGCTTCTGGATAGGTTGATTGGCTCGCAGACTAAAATTGTCCCGCAATGCCCGGCGATGGACCGGCGTCCCGTCGTCGGGTGTATTCCTGCCTTACGCCCTATGTTTCCGGGATAGGCTCCGGCTTCACCGTGACCCTATATAGGATTAAGCGGTTTCAGATAATGAGATGAGATGAGACATTATCAATACCTGCTTAAATCTATGCAGGGTCGCGGGGGGCCGGAGCCTATCCCGACAAACAGAGGGCAGAAGGCGGGGCTATAACCAGGATGTGACGCCAGTATATCGCAGGGCACTGGGGGAATTTTATTCAGTAGACCAATTAACCTAGGCAGCAGCGTGTCTTTGGACGGTGGGAGGAAAACGAAGTACCCGGTGAAAACCCACACTGGCACGGGGATGACACATCAATAGAGTCCTCTATTGTGTTCACCAATGTTGTGCACGCAGTGGTAAAACCCTACAGAGAGCAGCACTCACAATCGCGGACACGATATCTCCACAACTATTTTGCCGAGCAAAGTTTCGTTGTGCCTACAAATCAATGGTGTGATGGTGACTCGTGACAATATAGAAATGTCCTTGAACCAACATCAATTATTGTTTTACTTGCCGTGTGTTTAGATTCAGTAAAACGAGCGGCTCTTTTTAGCGCAGAGCGACAAAAGCAGTTTGCATGTAAAGTATAATCTCGTTCAAAGTTCTTTTGATTCAACGAGCCTTCAACGTGCTTGGCTAGTAGGAGTCACCCGTGCTTTTGTTGAGAGTTCATGAGTAAACAGTTGGAAATACATTCCTCTGTGCTGATGTACTTTTTCATTCCTTACCAAAGCTGTTCTTTCTGGATAGCAAGACGGCCATCCCGAGAAAATAATGATGGCTCGCTGCCGACCTGCGTCTGCTCGGGAACATTTATTCCTTCCTTGGTTTGTTTAACACCGATCTGCGCCCGCTTGGGAACATTTATTCCTCCCTTGTTTTTTTTAACAATTATTTGTATCGCTCATTTTATGTCCTTCTCTAAATTGTAGCCATAATATGACTGTTAGTTAAACTGCTCTGATGTTGTTTTTGACATGTCGTTCTCTTCACACTCTGTGCAGCACTTGGTGACTCCCCGGTGAAAGCACTCCAGTAGTGGAATTATTATCATTAACAGTTTTGATAAGCAATCATAATGTGTCCCTCTGTGTTCGAATGCAGTTAGCCTGTCAGAAAATTCCCTGGAATGGATCCGCTCCCATTAAACCTCAGAAGCTAAGCATGGTTCAGCCTGAATAGTGTTGAGTGACCAAGCATCAACGGGTTCGAGTAGGCACTGTGGGCTGTAAAGTTCATTGCGGAAAAAAAAATCATCGTCGTTCTACACTCGTCCACCTTCGCAAATACTGGGAGACTACAACGCCCATGTGGGCAATGATGAAGAAACCTGGAGGGATGTGATTGGGAGTAATGACCTGCTCGATCTGAACCCGAGCGGTGGTCTGTTCTTGGACTTCTGTGCTCGTCACGGACTGTCCATAATAAACACCATGTCTGAACACGAGCAAGCTCATAAGTGTACCTGGGACCAGAGCACCTTGGGCCAAATATCGATGATCGACATTATAGTTGTCTCATTGGACCTGAGGCCATATGTTTTGGACACTTGAGTGAAGAGAGGGGCAGAGCTGTCTACCGATCATCACCCGGTATGAGCTGGATTAGATGCGGTGTAATAAGAATAAAGTTGCACTTTTAGAGTACTTTTCACATGAGTGTAGGATGTCGGACAGATCTGGTAAGTGCAAACGTGTCGTGAGGATTTGCCCGGAATGACTGGTGAGGCCCAGTCTAGAGCGAGTTCAGCTCCCACCTCCAGAGGATTTTCTGTCACATTCCGGAGGCTGGGGATATGGAGTCTGAATGGATCCTGTTTAAAGCCTTCAACGTGGAAACGGTTACTGGGAGCTGTTCTATAAGGTAGTCAGTGCCTGTTATGGTGGCAACCTAAGGACCAGCTAGTGGTCACCAGTGGTGAGGGAAGCTGTCAAGTTGAAAATGGAGTACTTCTGGGCTTGGTTGGAACAGTGGACTCCTGATTCGGTGGACAGGTACTGGCAGGTCAGAAAGACTGCAGCAGCAGTGGTTGCAGAAGTTAATGCCCAGGCGTGGGAGGAGTTCTGATGGGCTGTGGAATAGGACTTTTGGCTGGCTTCAAAGAGGTTCTGGCATCTGATGACTCAGAAGGGCAAAGCAGGTCACCACCCAGACTGTCATCAGCAAGGGAGGGCAGGTGCTGACCTCAACTGGGGATTTCATCAAGAGGTGCAAGGAACACTTTTGAGGAACTCCTAAACCCAACAGATGCACTCTTGGAGGAGGAGGCAGGTCCCAGAATGTTCTGAGGGGTCAGAGCCCATCTCCTTGGCAAAAATCACTGAGGTAGTTCAGAAACTACACAGTGGCAAAGTGTTAAGAGTAAACGAGATCAGCCTAGAAATGCTAGAGGCTCTGGTTGTTGTGGAGGTGTCATGGCTGACATGCATTTTCAATGTCGTGTGGGTGTCGGGAAGAGTATCAGTGGATTGGCAGACAGCGGTGGTTCTCATTTTCTAAATAGGGACCGGAAGGTGTGTTCCAACTACTGAAGGATCACACCACTCAGTCTCCCTGGGAAAAGCATAAGCCAGGGTGCTTGAAAGGAGACTCCAGTCTCTTGTTGAACCTCAGATTCAGGAGTAACAATACGGATTCCATCCTGGCCGTGGAACAACGAATCAGCTTTTAACATTCTCACAGACTCTGTGGGAATTTGACAAACTAGTCTACACGTGTTTTGTGGACTTAGAAAAGGCTAATGAACATGTGCCCTGAAGAGTTTAGAGGGACGTACTGCGCAAGTATAGGGTACTAGGGCTACGACTGCCACTGAGTCCTTGTACAACAGGAGTGAGAGCTGTGTCTGCATTCATGGCATTTAGGTCAAACCCATTCACAGCGGCGGTTGGGCTCCACCAAGGGTGTGCCAGGTCTCCTATTCTGTTCGTGATTTTCATGGATAGGATATTAAGGCGTAGTCGAAGACCAGAGTGTATCCAGTTTGAGGTCATGAGGGTGACATGTCTGATTCTTGCAGATGATATCCTCCTTGATTCATCAGACTGTGATCTTCAGCGTGCACTGGAACGGTTTGCGGCCGAGTGTGACGCGTTGGGGATGAGAGTCAGCGCCTCCAAATCTGAGGCCATGATTCTCGTCAGGAAACAGGTGGCTCACCCCCTCTAGGTGGGGAGTGAGCAGCTGAACCAAATGAAGGCGTTCAATTATCTCGGGGTCGTATTAATGAGTGAGTGTAAAAGGGATTATGAGATTGACATTCGGATGGGAACAGCGTCTGCAGTAATGCAGGCGTTGTACCAGACTATCGTGGTGAAGAGGGAGCTGAGTCGGGAGGCAAAGCTTTCAATTTACCAATAAGCCTTCGTTCCAACCCTCACTTATGGTCATGAGCTTTGGAAAATGACCAAAAGAGTAAGGTCCCGGATACAGGCAGCTGAAATGAGGTTCATCCTTAAGTTTGCTGAGCTCAGCCTTAAAGATAGAGTGAAGATTTCAGTGATCCAAGAGGATATCAGAGTAAAACCGGTGCTATTCTGCATTGAGAGGAGTAAGTTGATGTGGTTCAGGCATCTGATGAGGATGCCTCCTGGTCACCTCCCTCTGGAGATGTTCTGGGCAAGGCCAACTCGGAGAAGACCCCAGAAGAGACGCAGGACCTATTGGAGGGATTATATCTCTCAACTGACCTGAGAATGTATTGGAATCCCCCAGCAAGAGGTGGAGAACGTTGGCAAGGAAAAGAACGTCTGGGCTGCTTTGCTAAACCTGTTGCCTCCACGACCCCGACCCGGATAAGAGGTATGACAATGGATAGATGAAATTCCTTAGTGAAGAACAATGTTTTTTAAGGTATTACAGTAATTTTTCAAAGTGTCCTCCATTACGTTCAATGCGCATTTTGCATCTTTGGACCATGGAACAACAGTGCAGCACAGCCCTGTGCTGTTATTGAACGTCTCAAACTCTTGAAATGTCAAATAATTATCTTCAGTAAAATGATTTACGCCGCATCCTGCACGTCTGCAATCAGTGATGCCTAGAGGCATTCCGCTAAAGGCACTTTATAAGTGCGCATTATTATTATTTATAACATTCAATTAGAATTTATATGCGAGTGACCTTCCAATCGGCTGGCTTGCGCACCGCGAGATTCCCGTGCAAAGTAACTTCGCGCATCAGCACGACGACTACGGAGATGCAGGCAAGAGCACGGACATGGCCTGGCGACTGCGTCCGCACACACGCGCGCGTCCGTGCGCCGCCCGCGCAGCACAATGGCCTTGCCAGTGGATGGACTCTCAAACTATGCCCGGACAAAAAGATGGAAAGTTATTTATTTTTTTGAGAGCCTCCTGGAATGTTCGAGGACAGGCGTCCGTTCGTACAGTAGTCCTTAAATCAAGAGTTTTTGTTTTTTTCTCTCTCTCTCCTTTCTCTCCAGCGATATCGATTTGAAAAGACAGAGACGAGTTCAGCAAACCCCATCAGCACGGCGAGCCGCCCGGACCCAGCCGCCGGTGTGGACCCTGGATAGTGAAGATGCTGAGCGGTTTATCTTTAAATTACATTGGAAAAAGATAATTAAATCAATTCGCAACACTTTTATGAAGCCACCTCTGAGTGAAGGCCCCTCTGTGTTATGTTGGTCATCGTGGTTGTTTAACCATACTTCACCCTATTGACCAGTATGAGTTGCACCATGGTTCGGAGAACACATGTGGAAGCGTAGAAGTTCGGTACAGCAATATATCTTACAGTACTCGATATCATACTTGGGCGGTGCGGTGGCGCAGTGGTTAGCGCTGACGCCTCATAGCAAGAAGGTCCCGGGTTCGAGTCTCTCGGCTCCGGTGCCTTTCTGTGTGGAGTTTGCATGCTCTCCCCGTGACCGCGTGGATTTTCGCCGGGTACTCCGGTTTCCTCCCACAGTCCAAAAGCATGCTCCTGGATAGGTTGATTGGCTCGCAGACTAAAATTGTCCCGCAATGCCCGGCGATGGACCGGCGTCCCGTCGTCGGGTGTATTCCTGCCTTACGCCCTGTGTTTCCGGGACAGGCTCCGGCTTCACCGTGACCCTATATAGGATTAAGCGGTTTCAGATAATGAGATGAGATGAGATATCATACTTGACACAGGTCAATGCAATTTGCTTAAGTTCACGGATTATAATCGCAGAACCTTCTATGAACACACGAACACAGGCGTACACCTCATTGCAGTGCAGGTATTGAGACACCCTACGATTTGGATCCTCGAAAAACCCGATTTGTTATTGAAAGCGACGTTGTTCACAACAACGCTCCAATATTATGCATTATCATTGTCTCATCTCATTATCTGAAACCGCTTAATCCTATATAGGGTCACGGTGAGCCGGAGCCTATCTCGGAAACACAGGGCGTAAGGCAGGAATACACCCGACGACGGGACGCCAGTCCATCGCCGGGCATTGCGGGACAATTTTTAGTCTGCGAGCCAATCAACCTATCCAGGAGCATGCTTTTGGACTGTGGGAGGAAACCGGAGTACCCGGCGAAAACCCACGCGGACACGGGGAGAGCATGCAAACTCCACACAGAAAGGCACCCGAGCCGAGAGATTCGAACCCGGGACCTTCTTGCTGTGAGGCGTCAGCGCTAACCACTGGCCACCGCGCCGCCCATGCATTATCATTGTCAGTTATCAAATTTGCCAAAGCGGTAGACATTCAAATCGTGTCCGTAATTGCAAGGGGTAGCGAGGACACATGCTTTATAACGAAGTTTAGACAACACGGAGGACAAGAGGACGTCAGTGATCCTGTTTAAACCCCGAAACCCGACGCCCCACGTGCAATCACAGGCGACAGAGCCGCAGAGCTCCGTTCTCGCCTCTGCTGAAAACGCCTGAAACAAAACAAACGTTACTGTGACCACAAGTGACGCGTATTTTAACACTCGAACGCTTGGCAAGGACAAGCAGAGATTTGTTACCGCAACTGGAAGCCACGATTGTGATTGCCGAAGGAGCGGTGGGTTAACCCTGCGTGACTCCGCATCCCCGACAATCTCTGTCAAACGCGGTTTCATCCTCGCCCGACCAGACAAATAAAATAAAATTAACGGGATCTACTTCCGTTAGCGAGCAGCGACAGTGAAGTGGACACTGAGAAATACATGAGGTAGAGATGCTGCCAGGGGCGGCGCGGTGGCTGCGCAGTCAGTAGCGCTATCGCCTCACAGCAAGAAGGACCCGGGTTCGGTTCTGTGCGGAGTTTGCGAGTTCTCTCTCTATCCCCCGTGTCTGCGTCGGTTTTCGCCGGGAACTCCGGTTTCCTCCCACCGTCCAAAGACACGCTGCTGCCTCGGTTAATTTACCTGCTGAGTAAATTGCCGCCAATGCCCTACGATGTACTGGCATCACAGCCTGGCTCTAGCCCCGCCTTGTGCCCTGTCTGTCGAGATAGGCACCGCCCCCCCCCCCGCGATCCTTACAGTATTAAGCGGGTACTGATGATGACGATGAGAGATAATGGCAGAAAGACAAAAACCACAGGACGCCGAATTGATGTAGCTTTGTCACGACTCGACGTATGAGAATAATCACTGTCAAGAGCTGCTCTTTAGGGATAGCCGTGTCGAGAGTTCCTCCTGTATCCTTCCCGACGTTTCGCTTCCCATGTCGGAAGCACCATCAGGCTAATGTTAATGATGTCTCTGATGTGGGACACACCTCTCCTGCAAGGGCAGCTCTTACACAGCAATGTTCAAGTCACATGGGTGCAGTCCGGGGTTTGTGGACGTGCATTTTTGGGGCTTACCTCTGACAAGCACTTGCTGTTTGCTTTCGGTTTAATGGTTCCAATCTCAGCATAACTGCAAAGCAAAGCAAACGTCATTGTTAAGCAACACATCGGTGTAGTGTAGATTTATTATCGTGCTGCAGTCACGTGCCCAATGGCAAATGTACACGCACAACCCGTTTGTCTCTCCACTCCTGGATGAGGGGCTCCTGTTACATAAAGCTGTGGCGGCCATTTGACCATACTTGACTTTACAGTCGGGCGGCACGGTGGCCCAGTGGTTAGCGCTGACGCCTCACAGCAAGAAGGTCCCGGGTTCGAATCTCTCGGCTCGGGTGCCTTTCTGTGTGGAGTTTGCATGCTCTCCCCGTGTCCGCGTGGGTTTTCGCCGGGTACTCCGGTTTCCTCCCACAGTCCAAAAGCATGCTCCTGGATAGGTTGATTGGCTCGCAGACTAAAAATTGTCCCGCAATGCCCGGCGATGGACTGGCGTCCCGTCGTCGGGTGTATTCCTGCCTTACGCCCTGTGTTTCCGGGATAGGCTCCGGCTCACCGTGACCCTATATAGGATTAAGCGGTTTCAGATAATGAGATGAGATGAGACTTTACAGTCAGCGTGTGCTGGTACTGGAAAGGAGCTTACAGCGGGAGCATAGAAGCACAGTACAGCAATAGACTGGTTCACCGCCCAAACCCTCTGCTTCCTTCCATGTGGCTCGGCAACCCTATAGCAACCTGTTTGTGCATGGTAGTTGCACCCAAACACCATCCACGCTGAACCCAGCTTCGCTTGTCAGATCTGTATAGATATATGTTGCATGATATCGCATTTAAAAATTCTAGTTCAAAGTTTGATCAAATTTAACATGTTGGTTTGCAAAGATGTGTATATAAAAAACACGCAAAATGTGTTATTGTTGCTGATATCCCGTTATAATGCCGTTGTTGTTGACATGCGTTCTCCCCGCAGCTCTGTGCAACGCTTTGCGACCCTCAGGTGAAGAACGCTCAAAAATGCAATCATTATTAATTATTCTTCTGTGTGATCTGGTCATACGCTCCACAGCTATTAGGTTTATGTTTAAATACATAAACAATATCTGGGGAGGTGTGGTGGCGCAGTGCCTCACAGCACGAAAATCCCAGGTTTGGTTCCCGGCTCGGGTGCCTTTCTGTGTGGAGTTTGCGAGTTCTCTTCCCGTGTCAGCATGGCTTTTCGTCGCGTGCTCCGGTTTTTTGCCACCGTCCCAAAACACGCTGCTGTCTAGGTTACTTGGCCTGCTGAGTAAATTGCCCCAAAAAAACGGGCCTGCGTTGTACTGGCGTCACATCCTGGGTATAGCCCCACCTTGCGCCCTCTATCTGCCGAGAGAGGCTCTTGCCCTCGCGACCCTGTACAAGATTAAGCGGGCATTGATAATAATAATAATTGAAAAATAAGAATTGCATCATAGTGATGACAATTAGAATATACACAGCGAGCTTACAAGCTCTGGATGCAGGATGCGGGCTTCCCGCGTCCAGAATGGCTTAGGATTGAGTAAACTCATGGCAACCTCCCATTAATAAACCTGATCCTCAAGTAGCGCAAAGTGGGTTGCAGTCTGGTTTTAAATACACGAAAATTTTGTATCAAATTTAGAACTTCACTTATTTTTGACATTTCATCTTAAAGAAATAATTAATATTAACATTTGCATTTCTAGAGCGCTTTTCACCCGAGGGTCACAAAGCGCTGCACAGCTATCCTAAGAGTAATTCAAAGAAGAATCAAGCAGGAAGAGATACATAACATAATATAAAATATGGTACTACAAAATAACAAGACAAATAAATAATATAATATTTGAAGGAAGAGTAGGACAGAGAGTAGAGTACAGTTCACGGATAATATCTGACTGGTTCTTTAATAATTATTAGTTTTATTGTTTCAGATAACTTTAATCTACACTAAATGGTTTGCCACGTGTAAATACCTGCAAGTTAAATTCGATGAAATTCAACAGTTTCTTTAGGATGTGTTTACCGATTACCGAAATTTACTTCAAGTTACAGTAAATAATCATTAACCTCTGATAGATAAACGGAGTTCCTAGGCCAGAACAAACAGCGGACGACCCATGCTCTCATCCCATCCGATCACAGTGCATCTTGGTAAAGATTGCAACTTACACTCAGCAATTGTCCACTCTAAACCTCGAGCAGAACACTGCGCACTGTCTGAGCAACTCGGAGCTGAGTACTGTACACCGCACCAAGGGTCCGCTTGCATCGACATCTGCCCTTTGAAGTGTTTGTGTACAACTTTGGATGAAAGCGCGGCTTGCTCACGAACGGAAAATCTCACCGCTAAACCAACGCGAAACATTCCCTTCACTCTACGTTTAAAAGGAAAACAGATTAACGCACAAACACGGCAAAACGCAGCAGCCTACAACCCACTTTGTCAGTGATAACTTTCAGACAGCATAGAATTTGAAACCGTAGCTGCCTTAGTAGTGATTAGTATATTGCGCATTGCACATCAAGTGATGCAATTGCTGGATAAACCAGGGACCCATGGCTTTAAGGTTGCAGAATACCCTCCCCCGCCCCCCATAGCTGTAGGACTCCTATAGCGTCGCGCTAACCGTGTCCTCGGTTGATGTCGTGGCAGCCCAATTCTCTCCTCCACGCACTCGCGAGGCCTCTCCACAGGACTGGGGGGAATCTGAGGCCTCTTCACGCAGTGGCGCCGCCCGACTCTGAGCGAGTAGCCCATCATCATCGTTCTCTTTCAGGTTGATGAGGTTGGAGGCATCCTGAGTCAGAACGCCTGACTATGCCTCGAACGTGGGTGGTACAAACGTCGGGAAGGAGACAGGAGCGATCGACGTGGCCATCCCGAAAGAGCTGCTTTTGGAAGCAATCATCATGCAATGATCCATGAAAACCTACATCAGTATAAGGTCAACATTTCTTGTCCTGAGGGAAGACGCACCCCCGCCATAGAAATGTGTAAAGCAGTAATGCCATGGCCGTCACACACCCCACACCAAACAACGATGTAGCATAGAGGCCCGCATTGGTGTACCCTGAGACCACAACTATTTGTTTTAGACCAGGACCCTTGGTGGGAGGGATAACCTTCCAAGGTTTTTCCCAAGGAGTGGAAATCAAGTCACTCGCGGGCACCGCCAAGCGCCAGGTTCCAGCGAACGCGGTGGCGCCTGGAGCCAGTGAATCTGTCATGGTAGGGACGAACGGGGTGTGACCGGTCAGGAACCGAGATACTGGTGGAGGGAGTGGAGATGACGGGGGTAGCAGGAAGACCAATGATAGACGGAGATGCTGCCAATAGTCTGGACGAATCAGAGAGGGGGAGGGTGCAACGAAACTCGGAGATCTCCTGGGAGAAAGAGAGGGGGAAGAGCAGGTGGATCTTGTGGGAGCGGGAAGGGAGAGAGAGACGGTCGCTGTTAGGTGGAGAGGCAGTGCGAGAGACACGCGGGGACAGTGAGAGGAAGGCTCTCAGAGACAGGCGTGTGTGGACAGAGAGACACGTGGAGGCGCTGGATGGAGCCACGACCATTGTTCTGGGCTAGTGCGGTGGTGCAGGGTGGGGGCGGAGATTCTCAGAGGGACGGGCCGCGTTGGAGAGAGAGAGATATACAGACAGAGAGAGAGACGGGGATAGTGAGAGAGAGTTGAGAGATGAGGCGGCTCGGACGGAGAGACGGGAGACGTGGCGGGAGAAGTGGTTAACGCGCTGCATGTGGGGAGCGATGGCACAGCAGTTAACGCGCTGTGGTTGAGTGTAGAGCGGTGGCGCAGCGGTTAATGTGCTGTGTGTGGGGAGTGGTGGCACTGCGTTTAGCGCGCTGTGTGTTGTCGGGGAGCAGTTAGTACATATACGGGGAGCGCCGCGTGGTGAGCGGTGAGCGCGGGAGTGCATAGAGGGATGATCGGCCCAGGTTCGCGTGCTGTGATGACGCGTATCAGCACACGGGCGGCACTCGCTAGACGGATAGAACTTGCGGCGAGGATGGAGAGTGGGGAGGTGCCGGACAGCGGGGCCTCGCCGTGTCCCATCACGGCAGGACCCCCCTCCCCTCGGGCCAGGTCTTCCTCCAAGGGGTCAGGATGCCCGAGCAGTAGGGGGCAGCAGCGGACGCTCTGCACCTCCCCCCGGCCGATACCCCACTCGTTAGGGATGGCGTAGGGATTGAGGAGGCAGGGGGCAGCGACCCCTATAAAGTACCAACTTGCTCAGGGCTGTAAACAGGAATTGGGTACCGATGCATCAACACTCATTTGAGAAGCAGGAAATCACTTTGATTTAGAATAAGCAGTTGATCGCTGTTACCACTCATAACGTGAATTTACTGGGATCAGGAAACAGTGAGACTGCTGCTGCTCCCAGTAGGAAACGCACTCCTCTTCATCCTGTAGCAACACAGCGCTGGCCCCAAGGCTGCCTGTATAGGTGCTGCCGCTGGGAGCCCGACCTCAGGTTCTAACCTGGACTCGCTCGAATAAAGACGCCTCTTCTCTTCAGTTCAATCCGGAGGCGAGAGAACGCAGTGCCGAGCCGCTCGGGTAGTCGCCGTCTCTCCGTGGCCCACATCTGCTGCCACCATCGCCGTTGATCGACGCGGTGTTTTCGTGACCACTGGCGACACGGCCCCCCAGTGGACCGTGGTTCACCGCTGGTAGCGATTGCCGCGATCAATGGGCCTACGTTGGGGTCAGGATGGCTCCCGGCGTGACCTCGTCTAAAGGGGGGCACGAGACGGTCTACGTTAAACTAAAAGCAGTCGCTAAGCGCTCAGCGCAATGGGAAACGATAGGGTTTGCATTTGTCTATACAGAGACGGACTGGGAAAAGCCGAGATGCTGCACGGTGGTTTTGTTTAAAAGTGTGGCGGATGTAGATCGCAAATGTCTCACTGCCGGAGATAGTGTGCAGCACTCACAGATAGTGTGCAGCACTCAGAGATAGTGTGCAGCACTCACAGATAGCGTGCAGCACTCACAGATAGCGTGCAGCACTCACAGATAGTGTGCAGCACTCACAGATAGCGTGCAGCACTCACAGATAGCGTGCAGCACTCACAGATAGTGTGCAGCACTCACAGATAGCGTGCAGCACTCGTAGAGTGTGCAGCACTTGCAGATAATGTACAGCACTCACAGATAGTGTGCAGCACTCACAGATAGTGTGCAGCACTCACAGATAGCGTGCAGCACTCACAGATAGCGTGCAGCACTCACAGATAGTGTGCAGCACTCGCAGAGTGTGCAGCACTTGCAGATAATGTACAGCACTCACATATAGAGCGCAGCACTCACAGATATAGTGCAGCACTCGTAAATAGAGTGCAGCACGCACAAATAGAGTGCAGCACTCACATATATTGTGCAGCAATCACAGATAGTGTGCAGCACTCACAGATAGTGTGCAGCACTCACAGATAGCGTGCAGCACTCACAGATAGTGTGCAGCACTCACAGATAGTGTGCAGCACTCACAGATAGGATGCAGCACTCACAGATAGTGTGCAGCACTCGTAGAGTGTGCAGCACTTGCAGATAATGTACAGCACTCACATATAGAGCGCAGCACTCACAGATATAGTGCAGCACTCGTAAATAGAGTGCAGCACGCACAAATATAGTGCAGCACTCACAGAGAGAGTACTGCACTCACAGACAGTGTGCAGCACTCACAGATAGAGTGCAGCACTCACAGGATGCAGCACTCACAGATAATAATTGCACTTCTAGAGCGCTCAGATGGCATGCTGCACTCATGGATAGTTTGCAGCACTCACAGATAGAGTAAGTACAGCACTCATCTAGTTTACAGAAAGCACAGTGCTGCACTTACAGAGTGCAGAAAGCCAGATAGAATGCAGCAATCACATAGTTGCAGCACTCGCGTGTAATGTGCAGCAGGCAGAGGTGTTACACTAAGAATAGAAGAGTTTCATGTATAGCGTAAAAAATTGGGTTTTACTAAAATAGATTTTAAAAGGTAGCTTCTAAAAATAGTCTTGTATTGAAAAGGATTGGAGACGCCTGCTCCACAGTGTATTTTGCTTCCGCTCGCACCTTCTACGTAAAAAGCTGTGACGTCTCATAGCTTAATTGCCACCGCTGTTAATGATTTTATCCACGTGTCCTGACTTAATTGTGATAAGTGAGCAGGGAGAGACAGCGTGCGGTCTCCCCCTGCATCCTTCACACCTGGGGGGAGGTATCTAACGAAGGTGACCACAGGCGTGAGTTCCAGGGGGTTCTCAACCTTCTGTACCTCAAGACGCACGTGGTCCACTCGGGTTTTTAACGCATGGACACGGTGGGCAGTTGCCCGGGGCCCCCACAAACATAGGGGGCTCCATGCTAATCTATGTATGTTTGGACTTACTGTCGGGCGGCACGGTGGCCCAGTGGTTAGCGCTGACGCCTCACAGCAAGAAGGTCCCGGGTTCGAGTCTGTCGGCTTGGGTGCCTTTCTGTGTGGAGTTTGCATGCTCTTCCCGTGTCCGCGTGGGTTTTCGCCGGGTACTCCGGTTTCCTCCCACAGTCCAAAAGCATGCTCCTGGATAGGTTGATTGGCTCGCAGACTAAAATTGTCCCGCAATGCCCGGCGATGGACCGGCGTCCCGTCGTCGGGTGTATTCCTGCCTTACGCCCTGTGTTTCCGGGATAGGCTCCGGCTTCACCGTGACCCTATATAGGATTAAGCGGTTTCAGATAATGAGATGAGATGAGACCCGCCGGATGAGAATGACGATGCTAGATGGAACCACTTTAATGTTTGGTATTTAACCAACGAGATTATCTCGAGAACAGGTGTTGGATGGAGCTCGATCGTGAGACCTGAGAATCGGAAATTGCTCGTCGAAGCCTTTATCCAGCTGTGAACAGATCATGGTTGATGAAGATTGATAAAAGCAAATACTGGCGTAGAGTGGTGGCGAAGTTGTTAGCACATTGCACTAAGGATCCCTTGAGTTGAGTTTGAGTCCAGGTAAGGGTTAACATCAGGGCGAGGTGCATCTAACACAGTTCTGGGGCTTCCCTATTACCAATTGGTGAAGTATGGTTAAACATCCCCAATGACTAGTACTAATAGGATTAAGAAAAATTATAACAATACGGTATGTACAAAATAATACGGTATGTACAAATACTGTACACCACAGGAGTACCTTAAGTGTGAAAAAAATGAAGCGTATTTTATTGCTGTAACTACCGCTGATCCGGGATCGTCTAGAAGGAACCAGGACTGTTCAGTTCTCTCTCGCCACTGATGTTAGCCGTGGCCAGTACTCGAATTCGTGTTGTTCAGGGTTCGGTGCGCGAAGGCACGCGAACCACCGCTCCTCTCGCACAGCAGGCCGTCTCACGGACAAGGCGCGTGTAGATGTACGGATGTTCGTACGGCTGGGGCGCGAAAGCCAGAAAATATCCCGAATGAGTGGTCAAATAATCTCTTTGATGTGTTCTCGTGCTGTGCCGCATGCTGTTGGGCGTGATGTCTGACGTTTCGCTGCACGTGCCGGGACCTTGTTCGGCAACCGAAATGAAACCCACTTCAGACGTTCCCGGGCACGTGGTGCGAAACGTCGGACACAGCAACAACAGCAACAACACGCGGTACAGCTGAACACAGGTGGGAGCAACTACACACCACAGCCGTCACCCACGCTGCACGTACACACGGGCGCGACATAATTACAGCCGGAGCTGTACGGGGCTGTGCTCCAGAAATAAAGAAAACCACCATCACCGTGCCTGTGCGCGTTACGCACTGGAGCTTCTTGAATCTCTCGCTGCCAGCCGCCACGAATTCTCTGCCGCCGTGCTGGAGCAAGCTGTGCAGGTCAGGCACGCGGGACCCCCCAGCGGGAGTATAGATGTTCCTCACTGCGAACGTGGAACGCAGGCCATCCGTCACGGTGCCCAGGAAGACGTCGAAGTTTCCCACGTGGCGCGGATTCACGACGAGTCTCCTGCCCGGGAAGAAGGCGTCCCCGTTGCGATAGACCACGATGCTCTTGGCCGGAGGCGCGTGGCTCGCGGCGCACGACGGCTTGCCCGCGCTGGAGGACATCTCGAACGTGGTGGAGGTGTCGTCTCCTCCTCCCCGTCTCTCGTCCCGTCCCTTTATCTCTCTCTTCCCCTACCTGTCGCGATTTCAATGTTCTCGCGAGTCGTCACCACGGTGATGGCTGTGGTTCTGCAGGTTAAATGCCCCCACCTCACCTCTCCTCTCACCGCCACACTTTGGTCCGCACAGTTTCCCTGCGCAGCACCACAGGTGCCACCTTGCTCTGGAGGTCGACGTTGAAGTCGCCTCTGGGTCCTTTGGCGAATTCCTCTTGGTCTGGCGGCAGCGCGGGCTATGCGTGCGCTCCGTGTGTGGAGTCGCGGTGGGCAGCGACTCTCTCCTGGTGCCGCCCCTCACGATTCTCGAGCGTGTCCTCCTCCTCGGTCTCCTCGGTCTGCTGTCCGGGCCGCGTGTTCTGACCGCGTCCACTCGAGCGTGAGTGTTGCCCCGGGCGCGACCCCCTGAACACGTCCCCTTCACATGCGCCGCGCGGCGTTATCTCGCTTCGTTGCCATCAGTTCGTCTTAAAGAGGACATCTCTGCGCGGCTGGAGGTGGGGGGACATCTGGCGCCCTCCAGCACTATGCCTCCCCCTCAGCCCGAGGTCTGCCCGGCTGTGTGGACACCGGCGTGAGTCGGGAGAGACTGACGTCTCGCGGGCGACACGCAGCTTGAGTGCTGGGCAGCAGCAACACCAGCAGCAGGAGGAGGTGTGTGTTTTGGACACCGCCGGGCTCGTTGATATACTTATTTGTGAGTAGCTTTATTTATTTACTTCTTCTAAATGTGGCTGCCGCTGCTCTGGAAAGCATGAAGAATGCGGGTTGCCGAGGAAACCCTGAGCAGCGATGACGCGCAGTCACCAGGAGGTGGCGACATTTCACAGCCCAAAGCCCAGGTTGTTGCTCCACTGCTGGACGAAGCCTTTTTGCCACGGTCGGTCGTGGGAGGCTGTTTGAACATACCTTACCATGCTGGTCTGATCCGGTCGGAATGCGGCCCTCAGAGCGGATTCAGATAGGAATCGGTTCCGATCGATTGTTAGCTGTGCACTGGAATTGACCTTGGATTGCGAAGCTCATAGCGCAGTGCCGTAACTATTGCACCACCTCTCCAGCCCCAGGAAAGAGAGATGGCCCTGACTTCGCGTGCTCGCCAGGAGCGATCCGGGTGAACTGTTCCAGAGTCGTTATCAGGGAGGAAACCTCCTCCAGGTCGATGCGATGGGTCACATTGTCCCGATGCTAACCTGCGCCCCGCTAATCACACAAGTCAACACGTGTCTCATCTCATCGCATTATCTGAAACCGCTTAATCCTATATAGGGTCACGGTGAAGCCGGAGCCTATCCCGGAAACACAGGGCGTAAGGCAGGAATACACCCGACGACGGGACGCCGGTCCATCGCCGGGCATTGCGGGACAATTTTTAGTCTCCGAGCCAATCAACCTATCCAGGAGCATGCTTTTGGACTGTGGGAGGAAACCGGAGTACCCGGCGAAAACCCACGCGGACACGGGGAGAGCATGCAAACTCCACACAGAAAGGCACCGTAGCCGAGAGACTCGAACCCGGGACCTTCTTGCTGTGAGGCGTCAGCGCTAACCACTGGGCCACCGCGCCGCCCGTCAACACGTGTACAGGCGGCATTTGAAGAAGGGCCTTCTTCCAGTCTCGTTTCATGGCTTTGAGAAATACACAGATGTTTACTGGGCGGCGCGGTGGCCCAGTGGTTAGCGCTGTCGCCTCACAGCAAGAAGGTCCCGGGTGTGAATCTCTCGGCTCGGGTGCCTTTCTGTGTGGAGTTTGCATGCTCTCCCCGTGTCCGCGTGGGTTTTCGCCGGGTACTCCGGTTTCCTCCCACAGTCCAAAAAGCATGCTGCTACATAGGTTGATTGGCTCGCAGGCTAAATTGCCCCGCAGTGCCCGGCGATGGACTGGCGTCCCATCGTCGGTATATCCTTGCCTTGCGCCCTGTGTCTGCCGGGATAGGCTCCGGCTTCACCGTGACCCTATATAGGATTAAGCGGTTTCAGATAATGAGATGAGAGATGAGATGAGGTTTCAGACAATGAGATGAGATGAGACAGATGTATACTAAGTACTGCATTCGGTTATATGCAATAGGTTAACAGGTGAACAACGGTGTAATAAGGTCTGGTAGTTGGCAGTCATAGATCTAGACCCCAAATTCGTTAATATCTAGAATTTATTCTCTCAAAGCAAAGTGACAAATAAAAGTCCGCTAATTACCAGACAGGTGTTATTCCGGTTATGTACGTGACTCAGAATTTCCGTAGACTCTTCAACTTTGTTACTCCTTAAACGTCCCGTGGGTTTAGATTTTAGAATCACCAGGATTAATGAGCGAGTTCCGATGGAAGGGTTCGTGCACAAGCTATGTGATCAGCGCTCCTCGCTGCACCGTTAATCATTTATACCTGATCGTGACCTTTACTAAAGCAGGGGCTGTCCGCATCAATTTAGCGGCGCTCAGGGCACTGTGATCGCAACTGAATATTTCATCGGGATTTTAAACGACGGCGTCGAGCGGGAGAGGGCTTTCGGAAAACGTGAACTTTATTGAGAAAAGCAGCCACAGCGATGCGCTGGGAGAGAGCAATGTTTAGTCAGCGCTGCTGAGACAAGGTTCAGACACATGATACACAATAGTTCTCATCTCCTCATCTCATTATCTCATCTCATTATCTGAAACCGCTTAATCC
>JAZEWT010000009.1:14367553-14380464 GCA_036362905.1 Mordacia mordax | reverse complement strand
TTAGGTGGGGCTGTTAACGCTATGGGTACTTTTTTGCCAGTATACTAATATAAGATTAGTATACTGGCAGGTGTTAAGATCTTAACACCTGCATAATCGCCAGATACGGTAAAACCTATTGTAATCGACCCGGAAGCGGTTTGCGGGCCATTTCATTTGCTTGCCCAGTTGCTGGCGCGGGTGACTGATGATGCTGAACGTTGTTATCAGCGAAACGTCGTACAATTGTAAAATATTGTGGGGTCGCTTTTCAACACACCGGTGTGCTGAGATAGTAAAGGAATTGGCGCGTCTTCTGTTCAACGTGACAACCCCTTGCTGATTGGCCGTGTCGGGTGGTGGGGGGTTAAACGACACTATTTTATAATCTATAACTTTTTACGTGACCTGACCCAAAAATGGATTTCATTCAGAATATTCTTCGCCGAGTCAGAATTAAAATGCCAGAAGACGTTCCCACAATCTTTTGGAGAAGACACCACGTCGTGGTGACCAGCTGCGGATTTCGTGCGATAAAAAACAAGCTTTTAAAATCGCTAATCAACAAAACATTGCAATCATTGCACCCCGTCATTATTTACAATAAACACAGGTGATTATTATTCATTAATTATCAATACCTGCTAAATCCTCTACATGGTTGCAGGGGTGCCACAGCTTGTCCGGGCCATCAGAAGGCGCAAGGCGAGGGAATACCCAGGATGTGACGCCAGTACATCGCAGGGCACACTTTTTTGTGGCAATTTACTCACCCGCTAAATAATCGAGGCAGCAGCATGTCTTTGGACGGTGGGAGGAAACCGGAGTACTTGACAAAAACCCACGCGGGCACGAGGAGAACACGCGGGCAACAGCACGCAAACTCCACATAGAAAGGCACCCGAGCCGGGAATCGAACCGATGGATTCTCGTTTCAAGGCAACAGTGCTACCCACTGCGCCCCCGTGCCGCCCGGCGAGTAATATAATCATATTTTACCAATGTCAGCCACGTGGTTAGCCAGCGCCAACACTTGCTAAACGCTGTGTCCGACACAGTATAATGGTCTCAGTCAATGAACGAGTCGGCGAAACGTCGAACGTCTTGAGGTCGCGACACTCGGGCGGCCCTGCCACCACGGGCAGCACTGTGGGGCGCTGAGCAGCCTCACAGGAACAAGCGCCCGGGTTTGATTTCCGGCTCGGCTGCCTGTGTGACGTTTGCACGTTATCCCCGTGTCCGCGTGGGTATTCGCTATCCTCCCGCAGTCGAAATGCATTGTGTCTAGGTCAATTATCCTGACAAAATTACCCCCGATGCCCTGAGACCTTGTAGCTTGCATCTTGCTTACTCCTCCCCGCTGGACAACTGTTAAAAAGAGCTGCACAACTCAACGTTTCCTTCAAGCTTCAATACAAACTGACATCTCGCCCCGCGCGCTCGCGGCCCGCCCCTGCCTGTGATTGGCCGTCGAGTACCGCACAGAGGATTTGCTCTGTCAGCAGGATAGAACGGGGAATGATGAAGATGATGCTGTTGTTGTGACATTGAGCTGGTGGTCCACGTCCGTCGAGCAGAGCTCCGGGGGACCAGGTACAGGTTCGTGATACCACCCCAGAGCAACTGACGAAGAACCACTGCGCCACCTCTCTGCGCATCATCGAAATCGTCACGAGTCCTTAATCTGCACGATTATCCATAGTCACGATGGCGCGGAACAGTTTTGTACAAAAATGGGAGCTGCCAAACACGTCCTCCCACTTGGGAAGCGAACAAATCCGCGGTGCAGGAACACAGCTGCTGCGGCCGCCACGCTCGAGAGACTTCCCAGAAGGACTGGGGATCATGTCACGTGATTTAGCGATTACTGTATAAATGCTTTGGGCTTTCAGATTGTGTGCAGAGAATGTGAGGTTATTGTGGTTTCTTGCCATGTGTTATGCTGCATTTTGATTTACTTTCTGCGTGCGTTACAGAGATACTCAAGATGTAAGCCGATTTAGACTCTCATCGTCATCATCAGTTCGTTATCAATACCCCATTAATCGTGTACAGGGTCACGGGGGGGAGCTTATCCCAGCAGACAGAGGACGCAAGGCAGAGCTATACCCAGGATGTGATGCCAGTACATCGAAAGGACCCTTGTTTGGGGCAATTTACTCAGCAGGCCAATTAACCTAGACAGCAGCGTGTCTTTGGACGGTGGGAGGAAACTAATTTAGACACTTAACATTTCAAGTTTTTAAAAAAACAGGGCCATGAATTAGTGAATTTAACATTCCACGTATTTTTGTGTGGGGTAAATGTCAACAAAACAGCAGATTTCAGGACCTCGATATAGGCTGCCCCACCACCCCTTCCTCGCCCCTCCATTATTGTGAGATACTATTTGATACTGCTGGAAATTGTTTGTGACCGAGTACTCAGTGCTTGTGACTGAGTGCTTGTGAGCACTCAGTCACAGAACATCCGACGATGCCTATATGACGGGTCCCGATGTTTGTGCCTCTCGTGCGGCACATTTTTATTTCCACGGGAGACTCAGTGACCGTCCGTGTCGGTCGTGGCGACCTCTACAGAGCTTGAGTTTTAATGCAGCGAGCAACAGACTGGACAGTCTCTCAAACGCTGCAAATCTATGATATTGCGTGTTTATATTTCAGACCCCATGTGGGTTAAGCACGCGTGTGGCATGCTCCAATCAGGCCACATAGTGGCACAGAGCTCCACTCACAATGGAATAAGAGCGAAATTAAATCTTGCTCAGGAGACAAACTCTGGTGATCATCCCTCTGGGGCTTATGCGGTGTAAGATATTCCATAGGAAGCCAGGAGTGGAGAATAAATTATTAGGGTTTGATCATTGTGCAAATTGGCGTTGTGCGTTTGTTTAATTGTGGAATATTGCGTGTTATTGTTCATTTTTTTTATTGCTACGGTTAGAGTTCCATTTTTGCACAGCTTGCTGCTGTGAGTTTGTTTCCCATTTGGTTTTATGCGTTGTTCCGTTATTCAGATCGGACGTTTGTTGTGTCGCAAGAATCCCGCATCTAGAGCTTGCACGTTCACTGGGTTCGTTGTGCTGTAATAATAAACATTTATCTGTTTAACGGCGACATTTACAGTCCTTGAATCAATTAGTTTTTTTTATTTAAGCTGGAAGGAACTGTTGATCTATGTATCTCTTTTTAACAGCTATCCAGCGAGGAGGGGTAAGTAAATTACAACATCTTAGGACACCGGGGACAATTTAGTCAAAAAATTATCCCAGGCAGCGTATCTTTAAACAGTGGAGGGAAACCGGAGTACCGGCTAAAACCCACAGGGACATCGGTAGAACGTGTTAATTCCGCACAGAAAGGCACCCGAGCCGGGAATCGAATCCAGGCGGTTATCGCTGTGAAGCGGCCCCACTACTCACTGCGCAACCCTGCTGCCCTGACAGTCAATCCTCTGCTGGATGAAGGTCACCTGTGGCTGTGGTGATGGTTACATCACTGTGCTGGTCGGTGAGGATTGGCGAATGCGGGCGGTGCAAACCGAGTACAGTACATCTCCGAATTTGCCGCACTGCCCTCGTCTGCGCACCACGAACCCCGGCTCGAAGCGTCTTGGCTTCTAAACTCAGACGAGGTAAATCACATTCCAGATGACAGTCATAAGTCAACAGCCAGCGCTTTTGACGACCCATCCTGTGCGAGAGATGCGCTACGCAAAGGGGCGTGACGGAGGCGGGATCCCGAGGTCAACCTCCAGGTGGGTGCAAAGAATAGCGCTCGGGGAGCGACGGGGTTCTGCTGACGAGACGAGGCTCGCCGTGAACTGAGACCACGGCGTGAGTCCTCCGCGCACTAATCTATTCAAATGTTGACATGTCATTCTCTCCATCGCTCGATTCAGCGCTTTGTGACCCTCGGGTGAAAAGCGATTTAGAAATGCAAATATTATTATTATAACGAACAAAGGCGGTCCGTCCAGAAGCTGTGAAACAGAGTCAGCTGCACAAGCTGTCAACCCAATTCGTAGTTGTTATGTACAACTGGGTGATCACAAGCATTGGTTAAAGGCAGCCATGCCAAGGCTCCTGTGCGAGACTGTGATGGTGCACACTTAGTTTCACTGTTTTCACACCAGGCATATGGCAGAGGAAATATTCCCGAGTTTTCTGACACCATCAAGGATTTTTACAAATTTAAAAAAATTAACATTACCAGGAGTGGGGTTCGAACCCACGAGGACATTCATCCATTGGATCTTAAGTCCAACGCCTTAACCACTCGGCCATCCTGGTTCTTATCCCGAGTCGTTCGGTTTTCTCTCACCACAGTACCAGGCGGCTAACAGGGTCCCAGATGGCCAGACTCGCTACCCCCTAAGTGGTCCGTGGAGACCAGACCCAAGCGGGTTATGAGGCGCAAACGGTTCAGATCCTATGCTCTAGATCACGATTAGCCTGTTCCCAACTCCCACCAGACTCGCCACGTGTTTCCATTCGCGTGTTTGTTGTGTCGCAGGAATTCCGTAAAGAGCTTGCAAGCTCGCTGGGTATTTTTTCTGCTCGCTATAAACCCCGTGTTCGCGTTGGAGCGCATTCCCCTAACCTCCGCGGCGTGTGTGACACGTGGTTCGCGTTTACAGGGTCCCGCAGCATCCCCTGAGTTCCGACACGCGAAGCAACGCGCTTCAAATGCGAGTTGTGATGCACATTACCACGTGGGATGCAACATATCCGTAGTCTACTGAAGGACAGGTGACCACACCCGCGCTTATAATTGTTTACGGCTCAGGCAAGTGCCAGTGGCCAGGTGTGGGACGAAACAGCATTGTTTTAAATTGTGTTTCGCTGCTCTGTACAATTAAAATCATCCCATTATCAGAAACCGCTTAGTCCTGTACAGGGTCACGGTAAGCCGGAGCCTATCCCGGCAGACACAGGGCGCAAGGCAGGAATACACTCACGATGGGACGCCAGTCCATCCCGGGCACTGCCGTCAATTTAGTGTGCAAGCCAATTTACCTAGGCAGCAGCATGTTTTTGGACTGTGGCAGGACACCTGAGAGCCCGGCGACAACCCACACGGACACGAGGAGAACATGCAAAGTCTACACAGAAAGGCACCCGAGCCGAGATTCGAACCGGGACCTTCTTGCTGTGAGGCGACAGCGCTCCCCAACGGGCCACCGTGCCGCCCCCCTGTACAATTAATAATAATAATATTTGCACTTCTAGAGCGCAATTCACCTGAGGGTCACAAAGCGCTGCACAGAGAATAGCATGATTGGCTGCGAGTATACAAATTATATTTCGCATTTGTGTGGATAAACATTATGACACGCTGTTTCATTTGTTAGTTAAAAATCGAATAAGATGGCAAATATTACTCAAATTCATTTAAAGAATGTAGTCTAAGTGCGGCAGCTTAATCTGACCTGCATTCTCTTCTGGGCTTTGTCCGTGGCATGATAATATGTCGTTGTTGTTGCTGACATGCCGTTCTCTCCACAGCTCTGTGCAGCGCTTTGTGATCCTCGTGTGAAAAGCGCTCTGGAAGTGCAATTCGTATTATTAAATTATCGTTGATTAAGTTATCAATGGGCGGCGCGGTGGCGCAGTGGTTAGCGCTGACGCCTCACAGCAAGAGGGTCCCGGGTTCGAATCTCTCGGCTCGGGTGCCTTTCTGTGTGGAGTTTGCATGCTCTCCCCGTGTCCGCGTGGGTTTTCGCCGGGTACTCCGGTTTCCTCCCACAGTCCAAAAGCATGCTCCTGGATAGGTTGATTGGCTCGCAGACTAAAATTGTCCCGCAATGCCTGGCGATGGACCGGCGTCCCGTCGTCGGGTGTATTCCTGCCTTACGCCCTGTGTTTCCGGGATAGGCTCTGGCTCACCGTGACCCTATATAGGATTAAGCGGTTTCAGATAATGAGATGAGAAGTTATCAATAGGTGAGCTGGACCTCTTTATCTTGCAGTTCACTCCCCCTCCACGAGGGAACGCTGCCCTGCAGGGCCCTCGTTTAGTTCAGTGTCAGTTCCCCTGTCCACGATCACGGAGGGTCGGAGCCTATCCCTACAGACATAGGGCGCAAGGCAGGGCTATACCCAGGATGCGACGCCAGTACATCGCACGGCACGTTTGGAGGGACAATTTACTCAAGCAGACCAATTAACCTAGGTAGTAGCGTGTCTTTGAACGGTCGGAGGAAACCGGTGTACCCGGCGAAAACCCACACGGACACGGAGAAAACACGCAAACTCCAGAAAGAAAGAGACCCGAGGCGGGAACCGAACCCGAGCATTCTTGCTGTGAGGCAACAGAGCTTCTCACTTGCACCACAGGGCCGTGCATGACACTCGTGAAACCATCAATGTCCAGATTCTCCGGAGACACTTTTGAGCACGCGGCACCACCTGCATGATTTCTAATTTATTTTGCACAACCAGGTGGGAGCTCCAGAGACCAGGACGCGTTTGGGGACCTGGTTATCATTATAGAACTGACATTTCCGACGATGTTACCACGAAGTGTAAAAGCTCTCATCGTTTAATGATGCGTCTTTTTTGCGAAGGATCGTGGACCCTCAAATGACAAACAAATAAAAATCATAACAAAAGCAAAAACTTGAAGAGGTTTCACCCATTTTTTTCTCCTGGTAATAATAGTGTTAGGTTCTTTAAAACAGAACTTGTCACTGTTACTGGCAAAAAGTTACCCGTAGCAAAATCAAAACGACTTTTACCACAGGATATAAATGATTGCGAGCATAATTCCCATCAGTGTAAATAAGGACACACAGTGGTATAGTCCTACGAATTGTAACGATTGTGAGTGCTGCTCCCTGTAGGGTTTTACCACTGCGTGCACAACATTGCTGAACACAATAGAGGACTCTTGATGTGTCATCCCAGTGCCCGCGTGGGTTGTCGTCGGGTACTCCGGTTTCCTCCCACCGTCCACGGACACGCTGCGGCATAGGTTAATTGGCTTGCTGATTAAAATGCCCTAAAAAGTGTGCCCTGCGATGTACTGGCGTCATATCCTGGGCATAGCCCCGCCTTGCGCTCTATGTCGGCCGCGACAGGCTCCAGCCCCCCGCGATCCTGTACAGGATTAAGCGGGCATTGATAATGACTGAATCCAGACACTATCTTCTGCAAGAGTCTCGCTATATGTAAACTGCTATTCGTGTTGTCACCTGTCCGGGGACATAGCGGACAGGTGGTAACCTCAATCCTGCGTAACGTTGAAACCCACTGAACAGGTTTTACCC
The DNA here is from genome assembly GCA_036362905.1 of Mordacia mordax. Taxonomy (NCBI): domain Eukaryota; kingdom Metazoa; phylum Chordata; class Hyperoartia; order Petromyzontiformes; family Petromyzontidae; genus Mordacia; species Mordacia mordax. The sequence goes on along the minus strand of JAZEWT010000009.1, from coordinate 14,373,216 downwards.
GGAAGGAGTCGGGTTCAGCAAATGTGTTTGAAAACTGGAATTAAATTGCATGAAAATCCGGTACGTGTATCGTACGGAACTCTATCGCAGTACTCTGGAACTCCCTTCCGTTGGAAATTCGATCAGCTGAGTCCCTGGACATCTTCACATCCTGTCTCAAGACTCACTTGTTCCGTGAGGCTTTCCAGTCCTCTGTCTCGGACTGTTGATGCGGCTCAATGTTGTCGAACTGGGATGATGGCTCGCTGCCGACCTGCGCCTGCTCAGGAACACTTATTCGTTCGTTTGTTTAACAATACATTTTATTGCATTTTTTATATCCTCTCTATTATAGGCATTTATTTGACTTTCAATTTAACTGCTCTGATGTTACTGTTGACATGCCGTTATCTCCACAGCTCAGATTTGTAACACCCCCCCCCAAAAAAAAAAAATGTTATTGTTGTTAATTTGCTGTTCATATGTCGTTGTTGTTGCTGACATGCCGTTTTCTCCACATCGCTATGCAGCACTTTCTGCAGACGGACATCACCTTCCGTCCGGATTTCGCTTGGGAGCTCATCCCTGCCCAGTGTGTTTCCTCGTCTCAGGCTCTGGATCGCCTCAGGACTGTTGATGCTGCTCAGTGTTGTGTGCTTGGATGCTGGCTCGCTGTAGACCTGCGCCTGCTCAGGAACACTTATTCCTTCCTTCATTTGTCTAACAATTATTTTATCTATTATTTTACATCCTTCACAGATTTATAGCCATTATTTTACTTTTAATCGATCTACTCTGATGCTGTTGTTGTTATGCCATTCTCTCCACAGTTCAAATATGTCAAAAAAGTTCTTGTTAATATGCCGTTTAGATGTTGTTATGCGGTTCTCTCCACAACTATGTGCAGCGTTTTGTGACCCTCTGGTGAAAGGCGCTTTAGAAATGCAAATATTATTATTACTTTATGTCCTATAATTTATTGCTACTATTGTACGTTCATTTCAACTGTCCTGATGTTGTTGTTGACATGCCGTTCTCTCCACCGCTCGGATTTATAACAAAAAAATCCCCAAGAATCGTTTTTGTTGCTAATTTTTCGTTCTTATGTCGTTGTTGTTGACGTGCCGTTCTCTCCGCAGCTCTGTGCAGAGCTTTGTGACCCTCGGGTGAAGCGCGCTCAAGAAGTTCAATTATAATAATTACTCTTGCTCAAGTATTGCGTTAGGTGCTGCTCACCAACGTCATGTTCCTTGCCACAAATCTTTGCATAAAAGGTGCCGCGAGGTGAACGGCACGCCGATTGTAACATTTGCGTAATATAAGTGATCCTGTGACACTTATATGACCGATTTGATAACTGCCAACACGTTTCGTTTTGTAAGTATGTACATTTTCGCGGCTCGATGCATGATGATTGCTTCAAAAAGCTGCTCTCTCGGGACAGTCGCGTTTATTGCTTCCTCTTCCCACCTCATGACGTTTCGCCTCACACGTTCGAGGCATCCTCAGGCGCCGTGTCCGTGTGTCGTGTTTGTGACTCCTATTTATATGTAGGTACTATGTATGTGTTGAGTCCCCTCCACAGAGTTGCTGCATTCCAGGATCAATGGACGTCTGTCGGGGTCCACTTGAAAGGGTTCCATTGTCTGTCATCCCCCCCGCCTCCCTGTAGTTTCCTTGCGACACCTTTGTAATAACGTAAATCGCCCTGGACAAGGGCGTCTGCTAAATAATAATAAAAAATAATGATACAGGTCTCGTAATGTCAGCCGTAGGATGTGTGAGTTTGCGTATTGTTTTACCCACATTATCCTGCCGTTGAACCCCAGGCTGTACTACTGACGTCGTGCCGTCAATCAGAAAGCTAAACGGTCTCTCGCCAGAGGGCAGGGTCCAGCAGCGCTTTATTGACGGTCACCGCGATGTACAACACCTGTTTCACAATCATTTGCATGCCACCTTCCTGCGTCATTTTGTTAAAGACATCATCTCAAAAGTTCCCAAGGACAGTCGTATTTGCATGTGATCTTTTAAAACGTCAGCGAACTGTGTTTAAGTGAATACACAACCTACGTTTTATGGGTGACGGTGCAATCCTATAATCGCCTGCTCGTGCCACTGTTGGAGGAAGGGTCTCTCGTTGGAGGGAGCGATTACAGACTCCCGATACGTCCTGGAGTACCCACACTCTACCCCACTACACGCGACCTGCCGCTGGAGTCACTGTAATGTAGCCATTTGTACTGCTGGATGGACAGAGGCGGGACGTCACCACTGCTATTTAATGAACCTTGAAACGTAGACGGTGGGATTTTTTGTGTAAACAAAGGGTTAACCTAGAAAATAGTGGGATTCTTGCCAACGGTAAAGGGTGCAGCCCTACAATTCCTGGCCCATGCCATCGCTGGCAAAAGGGCTTCTAGCAAAGGAAGTGCGAATACGCGTGTCCTGAGAACTGTCTAAGGTGATGCAAATGACTCTAAAACAATTACTGTAACATATCAAAACAACATTCAATCCAACCCAAATTACAATCCATACAACTCGTTAAAATGAATCTTCAAGTCCACCGAGTCCTCTTTATTCACGTTTTCTCTATTTCTAGCATTCGCAGGGATTAGCCCAGTCTAAGAACCGGTCTGGAAGATTCTGGAGCCGTCTCACAGGATCAATTCGATTCCCTGTGTGAGCCAACCATCGAATTCGATCCTTATTTATCTTGTGCTTTTGTTTAGCTTGTTTTATGTTTACCTTTTGTGTTTAGCGTATGTGTTTAGCTCGTTGTATGGTTAGCTTTCTTTTTTGCTTAGCTTGCCGTGCAGCTCGTTGTACGCACTGCGTTGCAAATCTGTCTAATGCGACCGTAACCATGGTATATATAAATAAATGTGACATTTCTGAGCAATCGATGCAGCTGAAAAAAATTGGGGGTGGGGGGAGATGCCATGGAATTGCTGGTCTCATGGAGGTATGCCATCGTGATAGTGACAAGTTGGGAACCACTGGCGCAGAGGGTATTTGAACTCACATTTCAATCTCTTGCCACGTTCGTCACGAGTCTATAACTCACTTCACTCTGGTATCGTTCCCCCACTAAAAAAAACCTGGCCTCGATTGCAACATCCCTGAAAATTATCGCCCCATCTAAAATTTACCATTCTTCTCTAAGGTCCTTGAACGTGCAGTAGCCGTGCAACTCCATAAGCAAGTTCTCAGCAATGACCTTCTCGATCCCTTCCAATCTGGGTTCAGATTCGGCCATAGTACTGAAGCTGCTCTGGTAAAAATAGTTGATGACTTACTCGTCACTACTGATGTAGGCTTGCCAAGTATTCTTGTCCTCCTGGACCTTAGCGCTGCCTTTGATACCATTGACCACCCGATCTGACGTGAGCGACTGGAGGGTATAGGGGTCTCTGGCTGTGCCCTGCATTGGCTGAGCTCCTACCCCTCTGACTGGAAGCAGTTTGTCAGTCTCAGAAGACAAAACTCAAAGATCCATTCTGTTTTGTCTGGAATTCCTCAGGGTTCAGTTCTCGGCCCACTCCTCTTTAGCATCTACATACAACCACTTCGGCATATCAATGCGTCTGGTCTCTGCATGTCATCCTCACTGTCAACTGTGAAGGCCTGACTCAATTCAAATTTCCTAAAACTAAATGGCAACAAAACATAAGTTTTGCTTGTCAGAACCCCACACCAATTGTCCAAGGTTGAACCTATACCATTTATGCTTTGCGACCAGACCATTGAAGTTGTTAAGGCAGTTCGGAGCCTCGGTGTGACTCTTGATTTCTCATTCAGCTTCGAGATACACATCAACAAGGTGACGAAGGTAGCCTATTTCAATCTCAGAAATATAGCCAGACTGCACAACATCCTGTCAACCGCTGATGCTGAGAAGCTAATACACATCTTCATCTCCTCATGAATGCAATGCACTGCTTCCTGGCACCCCTGCATACCTGATCAATCGTCTCCAACGTGTGCAGAATGCGGCTGCTAGAATCCTCACTCGCACACCCATCCACGATCACATATCCCCAGTACTGATATCATTCCACTGGCCACTGGTGTAATACAGGATTGAATTCAAGATCCTCCTTCTCACCTACAAAGCTCTCACTGACGCTGCTCCAACATACATCCGTGTCGTTCTTCAGGCACCCTCCTCAACACAACTGCGATCCTCCAATACGGGCTTGTTGCATGTGCTCAAATTGCACCTCCATTCGATGGGCGACAAGGCCTTCTCACACGCTGCTTCCAGACTCTAGAATGCCCTTCCATTGTTGATTGGATCAGCTGAGTCCCTGGTCAAATCTCCTCTCAAAACTCACTTGTTCTGTAAGGCTTTAAAGCCATCTGGCTAGGACTGTTGATACGGCTCAATGTTGTCATGCTGGGATGATGACTTTCTGCCGACCTACGCCTGCTCAGGAAGATTTATTTCTTCCTTATTTGTTGAAGATTTTTTTTCTCTCCGCTTATCTTATATAATTAATTGTTACTTTTTGACTTTCAGTTTAACTGTCCTGATGTTGTTATCGAAATACCATTCTATCCAGAGCTCGGATTTGTAAAAAAACCTCAAAAAAACATTATTGTTGCTGATTTTCCGTTCGTATGTCGTGTTGTCGACACTCTATAAATGCAATTATTATTATTAACTCCTCCATCGAGATTGATGTTTATTATTATTACTGCAGAAAGCACCCAATGAGCTTGCAAGCTCTAGATGCGTCACTTCTGCGACACAGCAAACGTGTCCGAACTGAGAAGTGAGTAGGTACAGTTCGTCAGGGCGTATCGGTGAGAAAGTGGCCAAAACATTGAGTACAGTACAGGTGGGAAGGGGGGTTGCGATAGGGCCAGTAGAAGATTTAAGTCACTTTCACACCTACCACTATCACACTAAACAGATGTCTTGGAAGAAGTAAACGTGCCCAAACTCTACCGCACCGCTCATGGCTTTCAGTAAACAATTTATACTGCGGGGCGAGCAAAGGTGAGAGAATCGTTTCAAATGTGTCACTGTTGTTTCATCTGGCTTTGCCGGGAGATCGAACCGTCCAATGTGCTGACCACTACACCGTGGCAGCTTGCACCACGTGATGAGTGCGGTGCCCGCACAGGATGTATGCTGCAAATACCGCGCAAACAACGGTTGAAAGGTTGCATTTCCAATACACATGCGAGGTTTTGACCGGAATTAGTGGCCGCTGTCCTAGTTGACCCGGGATGGCTGGTTGCCTCCCAAAGGTGGGAGAATTGGAGCAAGATTATTGAGACCAGATACCTTGCCTGGCGCCAACCTACTTCAGTCGGAGGGTCTTGGAATCGTTATTTGTCCATAACCTCCCCCCAGACCTGTTCACCACGAGAAACCCTAGCAGCAACGCTAGACGTCAAGTGACATAGTTCTGGGAAAAGATAACAATCCACTACGTACACGTTACAGCTCTATTCACTTTATGACCGTTGCTCAAACTAGGACATCGCAATGCAAATAAAGTGCGTTCGGGCAAAGCTCTCTATTACAAATGAACACTGTGTCAAGGACATTTCAGGCCAGGTCCAAGAGATATTTAAGGTCAGCTGGTAGGCAATGATGTTAAACGTGGGAAAATGCATGTTTGCTCATCGACAGACTTTGAAGATGATTTATGAAGAGCTGCGTTGGT
>JAZEWT010000009.1:14321878-14331942 GCA_036362905.1 Mordacia mordax | reverse complement strand
GTCGGGTGTATTCCTGCCTTATGCCCTGTGTTTCCGGGATAGGCTCCGGCTCACCGTGACCCTATATAGGATTAAGCGGTTTCAGATAATGAGATGAGTTTAGTAAATAATTCCCAAAAGTGCATGCATTACTAAAACATTGCTTCTGAATATTTAGGGAGAGGACAATACCAGTAACTGGGCAAAAGGGGGCTATGTTTATTGCGGTCATCCAGTTGCAACGTTTTTACCGTTTACGGCATGCAATATAATGGCACGGTTATACAGTTTTTGCATAGTTTTATTTTGATGCAATTAAAATTTTTGAATTGGCAAACCTGGATGCTACATTAAGATGATAGAGCAGAAGAGCAGTCGGCCAAGGATATGCATTACGAGAGAAAAAGACCATATGGGGAGGCCTTCATCCAGCAGTGGATAAGTTATTACTGATGATGAGTGAAACTTGACTCTTTTACTAAATGCCAAAATGAAGGGTGGTGACTGTTTTAAATGTTTGCCCAACAAATATTGTTTCCTAATATAATAGTGTATGGTGTGTTGGACGTGTTTCATCTTTATTCTCGATACAAATACTATATATGCTGGACATTTGTTTTATGGATGATAATGATGAGCGGTGCGGTGGTGCAGTGAGTAGCGCTGCTGCCTCACAGCAAGAAGCGCGATTGTTTACATTATTGCCATGTGCTGAACTCGTAATGATCTGTGTACAGACATTGCACGGCTTGATGATAGTGGTAATGAGTTCCTGTTTTGTGTAAAAGATCCGTTACTTTTGAGCCAGTTTTCTGCCCAATTTGGAAATTACCATATTCCGTGTTTTTGTAAATATGATTAATATATTTCAATGTGCTCTCAATTACTGTGTTTGAGCATAACTATTGTGCCAGAATTTTTGCGAGTTCCTTAAATATTTGTACGTCACTTTCAATAGGTTTGAAATTTTACGTTTTTTCTTGCCAAATTAGTGCTTTTTATTCAGGTATAAGGAGTTTGTGAAATGGATGGATTAAAACTAAGTCACTTCAAAATTGTGTCACTCCAGATCAAAATATTATTACAAATCATTGTTCTTATCGAATAGATGCATTTCAGAGACAAGAATGAGATGAACTGTATTGTTATATTTGTAAACAGTTCTATTTATTGGAACTGAGTACGTGTGTGTGTCTATATGATCATACACATTATTTTACCTTAATGTACAGATGTAAGCAATTAAGTATGCTGTTGGAAACATAAATGCCTGATTGTACGGTCTCATGGTGCTTAGTATTGTTACTGTAATAAATATCGTATGTCATTTGACTGAACACAATATATGGCATGTTTTTACATGTCATCTAGAGATGTTGGCTTGGTGGCATTTGTTTGAAATTTCAGGTAATCTAATAATGTTTTGACGAAACTCTCCATTCCATCACACTTAGCAGTAGAGTAACTTACGCGCAGGTTGTAAACTTAAGTTTAAATGTGAGTGGGGGCTCCTTGACTGACTTGCAATACCTGTTTTTCAGTACAATGGAGCTGGTTTTGTACGAGGAATTGATCATTGTCAAGATGTGACTTCAGTTGTCAAAAAGTCAGTGTCGTCCTTTGTGAGTTATATTTTTTAAAATGAGTACCTTAATGTAAAATAATAGCATACAGTCGTATTTTAGTTTGAACAAAATATATATTAATTAATCCGCACTGCCAAAATGTTTTCAGAATGAGACATTGCTAAAACAAGGCAGCTGTGCAAACTGGCTTGTGCAGGACTCTCCTGCGACTCTTTCCGCAGAAAGAAAACTCCAACGTCACCACACGATGCTAATGACGTCAATGCATGCTGGAGCTGATCTCTCACCTTCGCTGATGTTGAGCTGCGCCATTATTTAATGGCGTTGTTGAAACATGCGATGCCGCGCGGCCCCAACGTCACCGACGCAGCGACGCGACCATCTGTTGAGCAGCGCAAGGCACGTGTGTGCGCCACCTTGCGCGAAACCTTGCGCGCCATGTCCTCATCCATCAGCGGTGGTGTTGCACTCTGGTTTTAAGTGCTCACCGACGCAACTTTTCGAGAAAAATTATGAAAGTCGCACCACATCTCTTGTCGGGGTTTGTGCAGTAGGCCCATAAGAGAGTAGGTCAAGTTGGTGGAGACATCTCCACACGCCATTTAATACGGGCATAGTGTCCTCCTCCATCGGCACACCCTGCAGAAGATCTCTATTCCCTTCCGTACAACAACCCATGATGGCTTCACACAGCTTGGCACAGGAACGTTAATGGAAGATTAATGAGGGACCACCTATTCTTAGTGACCAAGCAGTGCTGTGCTGAAAAACGGTGTTTAATTTCGTTGTATTTATTAAATGTAACGTCTTCTTGCAAGACCTGTTAAGCCACCCCTTGTACGTTTGAATACAGCATATTAGATACTTAATGCCTGTATTGCTACAGCGTTAACCAAATTTCTGATTTTCATTTATCATCACTGTTCCTCTCGCTCACTCTGCTGTAGGAAAACTGTTGTCCACCGTAGGCCAGTCTTGTGATGACGGACTCTGTTTATACCTGCTGCTCATAGCGTTTCTGTTTTCTGGTCATCCAGTCCCAAGCTTGTCTACAGTGTCATTGCATGATACACATCTATCTACTAATTTTGTTGCATATTCAAGGTTTTTAATAGATTTTCTTCCGCATGCCTTTTGCGTAGCTACTTTTGTTTATATGCAGTTTACGGAGTGCTCAGGCATCGTAGCTCGAGTAGAGTTCATGATTGTGCAGCGCTTTGTGACCCCCGGGTGAAAAGCGCTCGAGAAGTGCAATTATTTTTATTGTTAAAACGGGCCTCTACGGTGGCCTATGGCCACCCAGTCCATATCTTTGCTGACCCCTAGATGGTGAAAGTTATGCGATCAGCTTCGAACCGAGAGAACAGCCTGCAGCAGGTTAGCAAGATCCTTTGCAAAGTTGTCACGTGACATGACCAGCCAATCGGAACAATCTATAATGACACCCGAAGTGCCAAATTATATATAAGTTTTACATATATACCAGTGGCGGCACGGTGGCCCAGTGGTTAGCGCTGACGCCCCACAGCAAGAAGGTCCCGGGTTCGAATCTCTTGGCTCGGGTGCCTTTCTGTGTGGAGTTTGCATGCTCTCCCCGTGTCCGCGTGGGTTTTCGCCGGGTACTCCGGTTTCCTCCCACAGTCCAAAAGCATGCTCCTGGATAGGTTGATTGGCTCGCAGACTAAAAATTGTCCCGCAATGCCCGGCAATGGATCGGCGTCCCGGCGTCGGGTGTATTCCTGCCTTACGCCCTGTGTTTCCGGGATAGGCTCCGGCTCACCGTGACCCTATATAGGATTAAGCGGTTTCAGATAATGAGATGAGAGATATATACCAGTACAGTACTGTTATCTCTCCCACATTCTGTAACATACGGCCAATTATGAATCCACTGCCAAATGAAACCCCTCCCCAATGCCATGTAAATCATATTTCACCCCAATGGTCACTGGCAGTTGGTAAAGATGGGACCCAGCACCCATTCTGATATCACCTTCAACTCATGTTATGTGCCGAAAAACAACTCAGGTCTCTGGGTTCTTAGCAGACTACACTTCAAAATATGCCATAACTCATAATTTACTCGGCACATAATTTAAAATGTCAACAACCTGGTAACATTTTTATTGACAACTACCATTCTCAATTAGTGTACCCGCAAAACACTGTACCTGCATTATGTGTGGAGTGTGAGGCAGCATCCTGTGTATGCATGACTGTTGGCATCTTAAATGACTGTGATGTAAGCTCATGCTGTGTACTAGTGGCCAACACTCGCTTGGAAGGACTGCAAATTTCATGATTCCGTGCTGGGCACACGGTCCCCAACAGTGGAGCTTGGAATTCCAGGCAGTGACCCTTGTTCCTATTGCCACGGCTGGGTCAGAGCCACATTAAAGTGGCAGAATTATAATGTATTATGTTACTGGAATGTTGGACAACAGCAGAGCAGTTGGGTTAAACTCTGGGTTATAGCCACGGCTCAATTTCCCTAACTTGTGTGACGATAATTGTCAATAAAGTAAAATGTGGCATTCACTGAATGCCGCTGTGGAATAAACAAGTACAAAGGCTAAAGTGTGTCTTTACTCGTTGTAATCACATTTTTTTTTGTACTTACAAGGGTTCAGGTTTACGCTGTTCATACACAAACGTATTGTGTTCATGTCAAATGGATTGTTTAAATAATCAAGCATATTACTTGCCTCTTTTACGCTCACATAACTGAAGGGGTGGCACTGGTTAGAGAGGACTGCTCTAACATTGGAAATGATGTAATGTCAAATCCTGGTCAGGATGCAACTGGACTCATCATCTGCACTGGTTCAGTAAAATTGGTAGTGCTTTGTGATTTATAAACAAAGGTTGTTCATTGAGAGCTTGCTTACTAATGGCAATGTGGACTTTTCATAAATGGTTGAGGGCTGCCAGTCAACGTATATTTTGCTCTCCGGGAGCAGAAACGAAACTTGACTTTATTACGTGCCTTATTAATATATCATGCGATTTTAGAAATGTTCCTCTACCGATATTATATTGACATAGGCTGTCATTGTTAACATGAATGAATAGGAAAGGTGCAGAATGAGCCTTAGCGTAAGACATTGAAGGAATAAAATATTAATTTCATAATTTAAGGAGCAAACATGACTATTTTGACGTCAAAATTGCAACTTCTAAGCTTCTTACAAGTGAAAACCTTTCGAAAGTTATTACAATATAGTTTTAATATATGTATATGACCTGTGCTGGTATGCAGTTCAGTAAATTTAGTTTAACGTGGTGATAACTCGAGACCGGGATTATCGTGTTCACGTGATTGGGCTAATATTTGCGTCATTGTTATTATGATGTTTGTCAACGAAAGACGCTCAGCCGGTATACGTCGACGTCTCTTGTGCGGCCGTCGAGTTTGAGGTATGTGTCTACAGAGCGAGCGGTGTCTTGTCTTTGTCCCCACCATCAATGCTGGCAAATCAAAGCGTTTTGCAGGACAACCAGTTTGGTTTTTGTTTCTCTCTTCCCAGTTGTCAGGGTAACTGGATCACGCAGAAAATAAATATCCAGGGCCTTGACTCGGAGGCAAACAGCACTTTACCCCGGTTTGCATCACCCCCGCCCCCAGCCTGTGCCATGCCAAAGTTGCCCGCTCTCCAGTTACCTACTTACCCTGCTAACAATTAATTGTACTGGTCAACGTCATTATACCAAAAATGCTAATGCTACTGGATAGTGTTCTAATGTCCATAATTGGACTTCAGTAATGGAAATACGACATTTTTGCAATACCATTTGTGCTCACCCCATGAGTATTAGGTGCATTGTTGTGAGCAAATGGCTAGTGCTAAACAAGGTATTTGGTTGCGTGCTTCATTAATGCGAAGCTTGTATTTTTATAGCTCATTGCTTTTGAGAAATGTAAACACAGCTTTTCTTCGTTTGAATAGGTAAGTACTGTACACGTATAGTGTATCGGTGAATTTCCTCCTGTATCGCTGCAGCCGCTTTCGTGTGCAGTCTGGACCTCCATCGGTAGGCATGCGAGCGGTATGCCCTGGCAATCTGGCCTCAATCATACGGGGGATGCCGCGTGGCCAGCAAAGAGCGCAGTCAACATCAAGCGACCCGCAAGAAACGTGCAACCCAACATCTTGCGGGTGCACACAAGTACATAGGCTGTGCAGGGCTGACAACGCATTGGAAACGTTTTTAATTCAGGAGAACATTTTCTTTAAGACCTATTCTCAGATGCTCCATTATAGGGCTCAGGCAGCATCACTGATACAACACCGATGCCATTATAATGATTAGAGTTATTGGTTGTTATGTGGTGATCCTGCATTGGCAACATCATAATATAAATGAGTAAAACACTCATCAATAACACTGTCCTTATAAGGAAACAGATTCTTGGAGACATTTTGAGCAACGGTTTTTCTTTAGAGCACATGAAGTAATGTGATGAGTTTGTGGGCCTTTGTCTGAAACGTTATTATTATTATTTCTTTTTAAAGTTGTTTTGTTGATGAGTTCATAGTTTGGTGATGTGGGTAAGTTTAACGTTATGTTCTGCTGGCCGTCATGTGGAGATGTTGGTCACTTTGATGCTGGAAGTTAAAACCGATGCTGGATTCTACTTCTGTGAGATAACTTATTTGCACATTTTTCAGTTGATGCCATTTTAAGATGTGCCGTCGTGTATGGATGGCTATTGTGCAATTTGGCAAGTGTTTTAACACTAGCTCGACATTTGTGTACTGTGGAGCATGCCAATATACAATGTATAAATGTGATGGGAACATTCTGCTACATAAATAAACGTTAGCCCTGTTGTGGAAGAATATAAATAACAAAATAAATTAGTGGAATATATGCCTCCTTCACATATCGGTTTACGTAAAGTTTTTTGTTTCCCCCTACACCCATTAGTGACGCAGTCTTGGAGTATATAATACTAACTGAGTTTGTATTGAATCAGTAATACAGTAAACGTGCACTTTTCACAAATATTCACTGAAAACACTGAAAAATATTAACGGAAAACAATGGTGCAATATTGAAAAGGTGAATAGGCATTGACTCTAACATTACACGGGTAGCTTAGTTCAGTATCGGTAGCCGCTAAATCCTGTAAAAGCTCGCATGGAGCAATTATCACGCTGTCATGTGCCTTAAAGTCAATGTTAATTAAACACCCAGAGACATTGAATCTCATGTCACACCATATTACGTCCTTGGCTTAATTCAAATCTCAAAATATGAGTAGAATACAGTGTTAGTGTTAATTCAGTATTACAACAAAACTTTTAATGGAATAGTTTGGCCTTCTCATGTTATCACTTGGACCTTCACAGCAATACAAATCATCAGTCCCGTGGGTTATCTATCGCTAGGTTAAATACAGGTGCAATAATATTTGTCTCACCAAGAGATTTAGTGCACGATTTTGTCACACTTTTATCTAATCAATTAAGCAGAATATTAAAGCCTCAGACCAGATATTTTGAAAACAGTAATTTAAAATGGCGGTGCGGTGGTGCAGTGAGTAGCGCTGTTGCCTCACAGCAAGAAGGGCCGGGGTTCAGTTCCCGTCTCGGGTGCCTTTCTGAGTGGAGTTTGTGTGTTCCTCCCATGCCCGCGTGGTTTTTTTTAGGGTACTCCGCTGTTGTCTCACCCTACAACGATGCGCTACTGCCCGAGGTTAATTGTCCTGCTGAGTAAATTTTCCCCAGTGACTTGCCATATACTGGCGTCACATCCTGGTTATAGCCCCCCCCCTTGCGCACTCTGTCTACTGGGATAGGCTCTGGCCCCATGACCCTTGTGCAGGATTACATGGGTATTGATAATGATGGTTATATTTTCAGTGGTTTATTTTGTGATGCAGGCTTTTGCAGAAAGACAGAGTTCTATGAATCGTGTGGACCATGGAGTGTCCTTGTTTACTGGAGGAGTTCTCAAGGATCTTGGGCCCACTATCAGAAGTCCTGGCTTTGCATCTTGACCCAGGCCTTAAGTTTCTGAGCCTTCGAATCTTAAATACAAATAATATATTAAAATCAGTTTGAGTATATCCAGAGTTTTAAGAATACATTTCTTTTACCCAAGATAATCTCACTGTCTTATATTACTCATCAGGAGGGACCTGTATTGGGATGTCTGGATATTCCATTCATGAGTGCTTTGCATCCAGTGGGAAGTATCTGGAGTGCACAGAGAATACCCTGATGAATGTGTGAGTGACCCTGAGCACTGCTGTCAGCTCACCTTCCAGCCCCATGCCTACAACACTCTGGTATTAACCAGGCTCAACTCTGCTTAGCCTTACATAGCTGGTGTGGTTGGGCACATTAATATGATGTCATTGCAGTTCTTTTTGAGTTATTTTTTTCATAATTATGTAATTCGCGTCAATATTTTACACACGTAAATATTTGTACAGTTATTGCAATGTTCCGTTTGCAATAAGTAAGGGTTTTGTCCACGTTGAAGGGTTAATTAGCACGTGGGATTGTCATGTTCTCCTGCATTTAAACACGCGTGCACGTGCGTCTGCGCATCGTTCATCGAGCGGTGGTGCAGCGGTTAGCACGCTGCGCTACAAGATCAATTCCCACTCACAACCAACACCAGTGACGATTTTCCGAACCAGTTTTGGGCCTCCCGTAGGTCGACTCAGCCTCATGAGTATCTGGTGCGGTGTGTAAAACATGGCCACTAGGGAGACAAAGGCGGTTGGGCGTAGTGCTGGTCACCCAACCCCTTCGTGTTCCGTGCTGGCCTTTATAGGTGCTCGCTAAAAGCTCTTGTGCCAACAGTATATTGAAGACTGTAGGGAGGATCTTTGTGGTTGTGTACTCCTTCGTCTGTATATTAGTGAGCATTTCTGATACAGTTATGTTTAAACTGTGGGGTTATTTGCAGGCAGGATAAGCTGTGCGGTGCTGGCACTGAATGTCCGATTGCCGGCTCTCCCGGTTGTGCACGCTGCCCCTTGCATGCCAATTACCGTACGGCGCACACCGGTTTGCACAGCCGCCGTGCCTGCGCATGGGGAATAAGGGAGAACTCGGGTTGCAGGGGCCGTGATGCCCGCTCAGTGTATATGAGGCTCTCCCCGCTCGCTGAGCCGCCCGCCGTTGCCAGTAGATAGATGTTTATTATTCATTCATTATCAATACCTGCTTAATCCTGTACAGGGTCGTGGTGGGCTGGAGCCTTTCCCGGCCAACAGAGGGCGTCAGGCCGGGTAATACCCAGGATGTGATGCTTTTACTTCGCAGGGCACACTTTGTGGGGTAATTTACTTAGCATGCCAATTAACCAAGGCAGCAGCGTGTTTCTGAATGGTGGGAGGAAACCGGAGTACTCAGTGAATACCCACGTGGACACGGAGAGAACAAGCAAACTACACACAGAAAGGAACCTGAGCTGGGAATCAAACCCGGGACTTTCTTTGTTATTACAGCAGAAAATACCCAGCGAGCTTTCAAGCTCTGGATGCAGGAGTCATCACATACAGCAAACTTTACAGCGCAAACGGTATGCAAAATCGCAAGGTTTCACAATGATTGCATTTGTATAGCGCTTTTCACCCGAGGGTCACAAAGCGCTGCACAGAGCTGTGGAGAGAACGGCATGTCAACAATAACATTAGGACAGTTAAACTGAAAGTCAAATAGCAATAAATTACAGGACAAAAAATAAGCAATATTAAAAAAAGAAAATAATTATTTAACAAATAAGGAAGACATAAATGTTCCCGTGCATGCGCAGATCGGCAGAGAGCCATCACCCCGGCACGACAACATTGAGATGTCAACAGTTCTAGCCAGAGGTCTTGAAAGTCTTACGTAACAAGTGAGTCTTGAGATTTGAAGACGCCCATAATGAATTGACAAGATTAAATTTAGCCTAGATAAAACTCTAGCCGTAATCCTAAATTCAAGAGAAACGGTATTGCACAAACCAAAAATGAGCAATCATTCCAATACATTTATAATACCCAGATAAAGTTTAACAGTGCGATGAGAATAAACACATCGAAGAAGCTTATTGCACAACAAAAGAAAATAGCACATGCAGGCAGCCCTAAGGCACGTTAGAATGCAAATATTATTATTAAACCACCTTTTGAAAATCTGTAATTACACCTTGGCAAATAAGTGACATCTGCTTTCTGTTCATTTTATGCCATCTCCAATACGAAAAATAGAATGAGTGCATTTCTAGAATTAATAATGCCATTGCCTGTGGTGTTTTAGAAGTTGTTTATTTATTGTCATAACTTAAACAGCTTAAGTCGGTCCACTGCTGGATGTAGGCTCTCTTGTGCTGTGTCAGGGTGACCAGATTTCACCCTGCTGGCCAGTGCCGGTTGAGGATATCTGTCGCTGCTGATCTTAGGTGTGGCCAGGAACTAAGCTCATGCCGTGGGATTCAGTGTTGTTTTAATCACTGCATCACCGATTCGTCTCTATGGAAATGTGTTTTACGTAA
>JAZEWT010000009.1:14305061-14320456 GCA_036362905.1 Mordacia mordax | reverse complement strand
CACCCGCATAATCGCCAGATACGGTATAACATGTTGTAATCTTATATATGAATGAATGGATTCTGAGTGACTCTTTCATCACTTTTCACGCACCAGCCTGGTCAAGTATAGTCATACAACTTGCATGACTACAACAGCATACGGGCCTTTATCCAGCAGCGTATTGGCTGTAAATTCCTAATTCTTTATGACGGCACTGCACAGAATTGCAGTTTTGGTTGCTGCGTTTTAGTAGAGCATTCCTTTAAATAAACATATATGGTAGTGACATAGTAATCCCATTTGAAGCCCTGTTGGAGTCTGTTTTTGCAAGGAATATGTTCAATTATGGTATTATGGAATAAAATAAAGGGGCAATGTTTACATGCACATGGTATAATGTTCGTGTGTATACTATCATGCTGTTTTTATAGTGCAGTATTAGAGAAGGGTGATACCTGAAGGTCTGCTGGTATATACGTATATGTGGAAAGCACAACTGACCTCTCTTGTTTTTTGTTAGGGATTCAATGCAGGCTTCATTCATTCTCTCATCACTGTAGTTTGCAGTTACGTCAGCGTACCGCTCGTGTCTACAAAGCCGCTTACCCCCGTGTTCACTCACCGAGTAATAATAATCATAGTTCGTGTTGCCACCCTGCTGCTCGCGGCAGCAAATCGGCCAGTGACCTCATCGTGGCATCATGAAATGGGCTGGGAGAACAAAGTACGCCCCTGACCACACCTATGATCCTGACGTCATGACGATAATTTGCCTAGTGGGTTTTTGACATGGGCGGTTGATGAATGTTGGGTGACTTTGAGTACCAAATATTGGGAAGTGTCATCGAATCCTGCTGTTGTGTACTGTGCAGGTGAACCCTAGAGACCGTGGCATTTAGAGTCACAAGCCATTGTGTTCCAGGGTCGTGTGCTCTTGGTCGGATTGCCGTTGGCAAAAAATAATGGTTGAGACTTACTTTTGAGGAGTTGCTCTTTCGGAATAGCTATGGAGAGCCTTCCTCATTTCCTTTGCTCAGAGTAGCTCTTATACTTCGAGCCTTGAAAACCTTCATCAGAAAATAAAGATTCATTTCAACAGGGTGTCCTCACTTTTGCTCAGAATAAAGGTACTCATAGGTTTGCATGTGATGTCACAAGACTGGTTCACAAATGTGGTGTAAACACACGCTGCTCCAAAGCAGTTTGCGGCAAGCTCGTGTGAGAGAAACCAGCTTAGCGAAGTAAACCTGCCTTTAGTATCAATGCCAAAATGTAAATGAATGTTGCAGTGAACCATAAATCAGACGTGGAATGCAGGGACTGGACTTGCTGCAAAGTGTTGCCTATGACGTCAATGTTTGAATTCCAATCCTGATTTATGTGGCACCCTTGCATTCATCAACACGTTTGGCTTTGTGTCACAGGCTTCAGCAGGCAAAGCCATGAAGGGTTATTTTCTTTTATTCGAGTCTCATGCAAATTCCAATATTGTTTTTTAATAGCACAGGTCGTGTGTACAGTACAGAACATGTTGGATCATAGGGGACTAATATTATTTCTTATTGGGCTGACCCTGTGTACATCTGTCAAGTGTATACATAACTATCATGTTGAACACATGCATAAATTATTACGTTTTAGTCACAGTTGCAATTTAGTTGATTAAAAAGCTGATTTAAAAAAAATGTTTATCCTTGTAATTAAGCAACCGGTCTAATACAATTCTATTAACTGGCCTACAGTGGGTGCTGAATTTTTGATTGGCCATGGCAAATATGCCATTTTTCTAGTATAACTTGCAGTGGCATTGGTTCAAGTGTGTATACTATACTTGGCTGAAAATGAAAAAGATCGCACTCATGTGCCTAAAGAAGCAAGTTTTAAACCAATGTACATGATCTGTAATGACATGGTTGATAAGCACAGCCATAGATGAAGTAAGTTCAGTATCAGTACTTGCTTAATACTGTACTGTGCCACAGGGGCTGGAGCCTATCCCACAGATGAAGCGTGCAAGGTGAGGCTATACCTAGGATGTGACACCAGTACATCGCAGGGCACTTTTTTAGGGCAATTTACTCAGCAGGCCAGGTAACTTAGGTAGCAGAGTGTGTCTTTGATGTAACTTTAATAGCTGAAAATAGTACAGAATCATGGAGAGGTGCTCTGTGTTTGTAATTGCAATGAATGACAGAGGAACATATGGATTAGATAACGTACATAAGTTAGAGGCATTGGCTTCAGGGACGATGTCCTGTGGTAGGTTGAGACTAATATCGGAATGGCAAGAAAGGGAGTGTACACATCTTAGAGGACGTTCCTCATGGAGATGAAACGAAGTAGTCAGCATGGTGGCAGGACCTTAATAGATTCTTGCATTAAGAGAAATGGTGACCGTTTATGGAGGCTTTCATCCAGCAGTGGATCGTCCGTGGCTGCTGTTGGGTGATATTCTCAATAAGTGGGCAGGCTTGCCAGCCAGTCTGTCCGTAATCATCCTTGACATAGTGGCATGTATGCCGTTAAAGACTTCAATGTGGAGAATACATACACTGCAGCTCTGACCATGGTACTGTTTGGGGGTCGCAAAAATGCATGAGAATAAGCAGAGTTGACATTAGATTCAGTTAAAGCAACACGGTTGCATAAACAGTAATTTCAGTTGCTGCGTCAGCATTTCCTCCCTGCCCGGCGTGAACACAAGAGAGTTTTAAACATGCTGGGAGAGGAAAATAGGAGCGAGTCAACGTTTTAGATTTTTGCGCTTATTTCACTGACGGGTCTCTGCCGATTCGGTTGAACTGGGGGAGTTCTCATTAGAGCCACATACGTGCGCATCGATCTGGAATATATTGGTGTTGATTTATTATTTATTTCATCATTACTGCAAAATTCTTAACTCCTATATCATGTTTTTGGCAGCATTTTATTCCACGATAGTATTTTCTTGCACAAATCACTCTTAGCATATTACATTTCCCCTGCAGGGTCGCAGCCGAAACGGCGAACACAGTACTGGCTGTATGAGCCATTTGCACTATAATTATATAAATAAAATTACTGCCAGCCTTTAAAAAAAAATCACTACTTCGTGACAGCCCCTCCATGCTTTGGTCGTGGGAATTTGACTAAACTTCACCAAGCTTGTCTGTTCTGTTCAGATGTCACTTGTTATGCATGTTGGCTTTGGCTGGGAATCGAACCCATGTCGCCGGGTTCGTAGCATAGTGTACCTGACATTTATCTCACTACTGGCCCATATGTGGTATATGCGCTTGCATTGACTAGATTACAGGACACGGCGAAGTCATGGCTGGACTTTGATCACATGAACATCGTTCCATTTGAATGCCCCTTCAATTGAAGCCACCTTTGCCCTGAGTGTAAACATTCAGCGAACTTCAAATAAGATCAACTACTCAATAATCCATCCATGTCTTTGCACAGTGAGGGGGAGGGTGGAGGAAACCCCATGGATTAGCAAGCAGAATATATGAATTTACAACTTGTTCCACATACACCTCTGGCATTACTCCACATCTTGCAAACATGTCGTTTCTTGGCTGCAGATTACCCTGCCGTTTGTTTTGAGTGTCCTTCCACCAATACAGTGTGTGCTTTCTTTTTTTTATGTGATATTGGCATTGAGCTGGCACTTGCTTCCAAGTGTTGTGAACTATTGATACCTTCTTTAAATGGAGAGCGGTCATACTATCCACAGCTATCACGAATGTGCTGGACACTGAAGCTTATATATGGTGCAGTCGCACTCAATTTGGAGGTTTTTATAATTTGTGAAACAAATGCTATATATCATTATTTAACATATGTTATGCATTGTGTGATTTAAAAATTATCTGTACTAAATTTAACCAATCGGATAATCAAGAGTTGACCATTACATACACGTTTGTTGTGGCTCACCTTTAAAACACGTGATACATAATAAAGATGTATTATTATTTTTCTAAGTGCGTTGATTAGGACTCTGCCAACTGGGCTCTGTAGCATGGTAATAGCCGTGACCACACCGCCTATAACCTGAGTCATCATTCGTGCTTGTTGATGCAAATGGAAGCGCGCCTAATTTCATGATGTTTAGGTGGAAAGCAGTGGTGGAAAAATGTTTCCACGGACAGTTCTCCAGCATAATACACGTTTCAGTGTTCATTGAGGAAATTGCCTGGCCTCCCACTGGGTACAATGGGAGTTGCCCCCGTTTCCACCATGGTACCGGCATCCAAAGCCGGGGGTAAGTGTGGAATTTCCGCTGGATCGTCGCGATGCCACCGAATAAACTGTCCCCAGATGGGGCCGACTCACACACAGAGATAGCCTCATTGCACAGAGACGAGTGAGACCCACACGCTTATACATTCTGCACATTTAGCCATACACATCCATGTGCGCGTATGTCTGTGTTTGTGCTTTACGAGATGTTCTAAATGTACATGTAATGTGCCTTTTTGTATGGAGTTTGCATGTTCTATCCGTGCCCGCGTGGATTTTCGCCTGGTACGCTGGCCAAACACACACTGCTGTCTAGGTTAATTGGCTTGCTGAGCAAATTGCTCCAAAAAAAGGGCCCTACGATGTATTGACATCACATCCTGGGTTATAGCCGCACTTGCACCCTCTGTCTGCCCGGATAGGCTCCGATCCTCCGCGACCCTGTACTGACTATACTATACATATATCGTGTATCGGCGTTTAAAGGCAGTTCATTCACAGTTAAACTTCGAAATTCCGTGCCCCTGTGGTCTGCGCTTACTATTATGAATATCTTAACGTAAAATACTTTGTCCCTTTTATGAAATGCATTGCCCTGACACCCAACACTCACAAAGTTACTAAGTGTCATCTCTGTAGGCATACAGCATGTTATTTACCTATGGTACTCAGGAAAAATAATAATTGCACTTCTAGAGTTCTTTTTTCCCGAGGGTTACAAAGCGCTGTACAGACCTGTGGAGAGAACGGCATATCAACAACAATATGAACGGCAGAACAACAACATCAATTAAAAGTAAAATCATGGCTATAAATCAGAGGACATAAAGCAAGAGAAAAATAATTGTTAAACAAATGAAGGAAGGAATAAGCGCACCATCATCCAAGCACATCAACAGTTAGCAGCATCAAAAGCTCTGGTAAGAGGGCTTCAATGACTTCCGGACAGGATTTGAAGATGCCCAGCGTCTCAGGAAGAATGTTAATCTTTTAATCCACCTTTTAAGCATCAGCCATTGTCACACCAAGACTGCATGAACCTGCTCCTGCTCACAATCCTTGTGAAGGAATAATACATCCAGCACCTGCACAAGAACTGATTCCATCGCTCCGTCTTCGCAGCGGACGTCCTTTCAGATGTCCTCCATTCCTTGGCTGCCGCTCCATTATTATTCTTGGCAATCGTTCATCAGCCTTCCGAGCAACATCTTTAAACTATTACGTTTCTAAATAGTTTGGATGATGTCATTAACATGCATATATTCTCCGGCCGACGTGTCGTGTGTCTCTCAGTGTAATAATAACAATAATATTGCAGTTTATTACACACAAAATATATCATACATAAATGACCATGACTGGAGCACAAAGCCAAGTTCTGTCACTCAAGCTAGGCGAGAGAAAGAGTGATGTGAGGATTTTAAGCGTATTTTGGAAGTCTTCGCAATGAACACTAAATTTGTAATTCCAAACATGCACCTTTTCCTTGCGTCATCTTGCGCTTATCAGTTTTCTATTTTTAATTGCCGACGACGATTTTTGTGAACCACTTGCCATAGTGGTCAGTACAGAGTCATTACAAACTTATAAAGCCCGCATAATAACGTGTACTTAACATGATGGTTCGACGCGATGGGTTCGTCACAATAAGCGCGGAGTTCTCGTGCTTATTGTGACGAACTTATCGCGTATGTTACTCGGTGCTCCACACACTGAGAAGGTCCTCTCGCATGGCTTGCACTGACCGAGCGGTGAGAGCTATCGCCCGACTTGTGCAGAAGTATGACCACTGGGAAGGCTCGAGCCCAGTCTCACAGCCATTTTTAATTAGTACCAATCATGACGTGCAGCACGAGTCACAGGGGAGAAACTGAATGGCACAGGGACTTTTGATGAGTACCCTGTCCATTTTGTGTGGAAAATTACTTAAGAAACGGGTCGGCCGAGCACATGATTAGGCCCATTATTTAGAGGATTTGTGTATACTGGGGTGTACCTGTGCAGACCATTAGCACCAGGTGTATATTAGGATGGTATTACGTTTAATTTGTTCATCGTGTATTAGGATGGTATTACGTTTAATCTGTCCATCGTGAACACAGTGTTGTGGTACATGGCTTACAATCGTTATGAAACCAATACACACCTCTTGAAAATATTTATTCAGAGGCAGTGTTTTTTCTCGGTGTTTGCATTCTTCGTCACTGGAGATAAACATAAATCTCAGTGTCGGTTTTTTTTCTATGACCTATAACCAGAGATGCACAAGGCCACGAGCTTCGACGGTCCAAAAGCGTGTGGCTCGCCAGAGTCAAAGCGCACTGGAGTGTGCATGCCTACCGGTTTGAACTTCTCCCCGAATTGCACCAGTTGCTGATTAGCCATTGACGTAAGCAAGAAAAAAACAGCGATGTGGTGGGGTAATAATACTGTAGTGGGGAACTATTGAGCACCGCTATGCGGAAGGAACTTATGCTTGTATTTGTGTTTGAAAACAAAGGGAGGATTTGTTAATTTAACATCGCATTCATTTCAATTAAAACATCAGCCAAATATTCCATTCAAGTTGTATTTGTGATGTACAATTCCTTGTGAAGTTGCCACTAAGGCTAGTAGTGTGTAAGACAAATTACAAACTCTGGACGGAATTCCTGGTTTTTGACGACGTGTTGTACTGTATAGTTCTGGTTTTATTTCCACCACTCTGCAGTGTTCCTGCTTTCGAACAATCGCCATCAATACATGTTGTGGCGCAACCTGACCATACTTTGCATCTTTATTTGAAATGCGTTGTGTGTCATAACTGAAACAGAGGTAAAGTTAAAATAAACTATTTTAAATGTTTACTTGCACACTTTGAAACACTTGAAGCCACCAAGCGTGTTGCCGAGTCTCGTTAAGCACTCCTGTATGAGGCGTTAGTCATACAGTTGGAAGGCTCTAGTTAATGACATTAGCACACGTTGTCTAGTCACTCGTGAAAAAAAACCCAGTCTGGCTTTCATCGCCGCTCCCGTGTATTTGCCGTATTTATTCTCCTTACTTTACTGGCGAATGTGACAACTAGTGTATGTACGTTCTTGCGTGGACTTTTGTGCGTGCGTGCGTGTGCGTACGTGTGCGTACGTGTGTTTGCGTGCGCGTGTGAGCGTTCCTGCTTGTGCGCGTCTGTGTGCGCGCTTGCGCACACATTCTGCACAGAGTGACGTTCGTGCGGTGGCCGGTCACTGAACTGCAGCTGGTTATCTCTGGCTCGGCAGGAGTGAGCGAGTTGTCCCTTATGGGCGATAAAGCAAGACCACCTTGAAAAGATTGCAGCGGGAGTTGCGGCTGGTTGGGCTGCAAGGTGTAGAAGTGCTCCGAGTTTCTCTTCCGTACATCTGCATTGCCTCGAATGGCTTCTCGAAGCAGCAGCCAGCAGCAGCAAAATGTTGACCGAGCGTTGTTGGTGGAGGGAGGAAATGTGGTGTATAACCTTTTCTTTTAATTGAGGTACCTATCTGCACCGTCCTTTTGTTCAATAACAGCCGTTGGCATTGCTGCTACAATACTACTATAGTATATCATTATCACACTGTGCTTATGAGTTTATTATATAAATTTATTGTGCTAAATTTGTTTTGTGGACAGTTTAATTCATGATGATTGCTTCGAAAAGCTGCTCTCTCGGGACAGCCGCGTCGATGGCTCTCTCTCCTCTCCTCGCGACGTTTCGCCTCACACACGCCTGAAGATGCCTCCAACGTGTGAGGCGAAACGTCGCGAGGAGAGGAGAGGGAGCCATCGACGCGGCTGTCCCGAGAGAGCAGCTTTTCGAAGCAATCATCATGCATCGAGCCGTGAAAACCTACATCATTACACAGTTTAATTCATCTTGTTTTAAATATCGATTTTTCTGTTTTCATACTTGTGACATGTGTCGTTTAACGATATTGCAATATTTTGTAATACGATACGCATTAATACATCTGTCGACATGGTTGAGAGAGTGTATGCTTGCCGGTGTCTCTTAGAACATCTCGTTCCGTTCACAGGAGCTGGCAAATATGCGGGATTTTACTTCAGAGCATGATTCAGCACATAGCACCGAGATGGTTCGTTATTTTTACAAAACATGCTACATACATTTTGTACGTTTGGATTTTCGTTTTCGGAATTGTTTACCCTCCTGAAACAATTTTTTTTACCTCATTGTCGATTACGTTTGGAACGTGTTGAGACACTTTCGAAACTTAATTATCCGTTGCCTTGGAAATGCGGTAACCGAAAAGAGATTGCAACAGTACGAATTCTTCTGCGGAAAAATGTTGTATTTGTCAGTGTTTCCTGCGGAGCACTTAGGGAATGCTGTGCCCCACTACCAGCAGCAGGTAACCGCAGCATTGAAGTCACCTAGCAGAACGATCACCGGGCATCACTCTGCGCTGAGCTTGTTTGTCTTCACAATGGGCCGTTCAGTTTCCTTAGGGGGTTATCACAAACCGGCAAGTTACAGGATTCAACGTTCAGTTCATTGTCTAAGTTCTATAGTTTATGTCTCACTGTATTGTTTAAAATGTTTTACTGTTTGTGTGCTTGTATTAGGTAAAGATAAAAGATGCCTTGTTTGCTTTTGTATGGCAGCCACGTGATGCTGTAAAAACAGAATGGTATTTTTAAAACTATATAAACGGCAATAGTGTACAGTATATGCAAAATCATAGGAGAGTAAGTGTTCTACATTAAAACAATGTTTAAAGCAATGCTTCATCATAAGACAATGTTTGTTTGAGAGTGGAAAGCAGAAGTCAATGCATTGTTATATGATGATAATAAAATACTCACTCATGCACTCAGCATCCATCTGAAGCCGTGTGCCAAGATGTGGAAAAAAGTTTGATGCTGAAACGATGCGGTTCACATTAATTTGCGTGGTATTACATTGTGTTCAACAGTAATTGAGGCGTCCCATCTTTTAGTAATGTGTTTTCCTCAAAAATCTCTTAAACATTGGGATAAAGGGTCGTTTAAACGATTTACGAGATATTTATGAAGTATGATTTGCACCATGCATGTGCCAGCGATCGTATTGATAACATAGACAGTATAGTCTAATAGATGCTACATTTTTCTGTGTTGACGCTGTACACTTTAAACTTGTAAGGAATACGCCCATCATTCAACATGACTTTAGGCCATGAGTGCAGTGTTCAGGCACTCGTATTTGTGCGTTGTATTATGTACTTAGTACACCTTTCCCTGTTCATACACCTGATTTGGTATTTTCGTGATTACAAAACATAGTGCGAACCACAGCATAACCTGATGGCCAGTGTTCGTGCACGTACATGTTAGAATAACCAGAATGTATTGGTGTAGGGCTTCATAGCTCAATGTATGAATAACTACAGCGTCGCATCTGCTGTAAAGCGGACACTATAGACTGATGCAAAATTAAAACTCATTTGTAACTCCATCATAGTCATATGTCTGAGAAGATAACGTGTAATTTACGTTTGCACACCGTCTTTATTCGGGGCTAACTGGCGCTAAATAGCCACTTGTGTAACCACGGATAGCCATGCCGGAGGAGAGCGCACATGGTGAACTCTGGTGCTGAATGAGTTCATACACGTTTCACCATGTTGCAGAGCTTCATAGACAAGTACAATTGAATGCACAATAAAGTTACACGGCTGAGTTAAGCAATACGAGAAGACGAAACAAAACATCCGTTAAAAATAAGTAGATGTGCTTTTTTATCAAAATCTTAAAAAAAATAGATCTTTGCTCTTGATTGTAACAAAGGGAGTGATTTTTTTTACTAGACTGCATCAGACTTCAGAGTGACCAGTAGTCGTATCGCAGTCGTGCTCAGGACGTCGTGACGGGAGGTTTACCCGAGCATGCGTTGCTTTCTTGGGAGTAAGCGGGAGGTGTTGTCGACACGATTATGAAGAAACGGGTAAGGAAGGTCGCGGAGTCTTGGGAAGGCGGCCGAACTTGGTTTTTCGGCGATGCCGAGTCGAGCATCCAACAGCGGGAGACCCCCGCGGCAGCTTTTAGCATGATGCTCGCGATACTGAACAACGTGGGTTTTTAATGTGGACCATTCATTCCCAGAGTTGACGCGAGTAGCCCAGAAGCGGAGTTTTGGGTCGCCTGTACGTTGTACATTGGGTATTACAGTTGCGTTCGCACACGCTACCTGGTGTAATTCGTGCAAATGTACAATTTGCTCATCGCCAGCGTACAGTGAGTGCATACGCGCGTAGCGATCGTGTTTCTGCGCGTGGAATTCTGCGACGCCGCAGTTTGTGTTGGCGTTCGCCTCCACGCTTGATAGATTTGTAAAGGAAATTGTTTGCCTGCCTTGAAGGAAAAATTAATTTTACATGCGTTGACATGCTGACGTTTTTTTTTTTCGCGAGAAAATTCCCACTGCCAGTCGCCGTGCGTGCGGGCGCGCCGCGTCAAGTTGCGTTCCTCGCGCCGCCCGCCGCCGCCGCAGTGTTTAATGCTCTCAGATTATTGTTCCAGCGAATGCGTCGATACAGGTAAAGCATGTTTAATGTGTTTGTGGTTAGACATAAACAAAACCCATAACATTTCTGTGCTGGCAAAGCTACCGAAGTAATAAAATGCGGTAGAGCTCCAC
Source organism: Mordacia mordax (assembly GCA_036362905.1). Taxonomy (NCBI): domain Eukaryota; kingdom Metazoa; phylum Chordata; class Hyperoartia; order Petromyzontiformes; family Petromyzontidae; genus Mordacia; species Mordacia mordax. The sequence goes on along the minus strand of JAZEWT010000009.1, from coordinate 14,309,607 downwards.
GTGTAATGTTATGGGGAGTCGGGTGCCTGGGCACCCGTGTTTGCAGTTTAATTGTACAACCTGTGGTTTGTGGTAGCCTGTTATTTTTAATCCGCAGTCTGCGTTGCGCATGTTGGGCCCATTGTTGGGTCCATTGTTGGGTAACCACGGCCAGTGTGAAACGTTGTTTGGAAATAATTTGTATGAAAAACAAATGACGATTATTTCGGCGTAACCATTACACAGTGTTCCGGTGAAATTTTAAGGAAACATTGTCAGTGCTGCAAGTAACACTGAACACGTGTTGTCATGCTGATGGAACAACATCGCTTGCAGTCTGTTACAAAAACTGGCTCAGACTCAAGAATTAGTCCCAGACATCTTCCGCGAGTAACCGGGTCCCGGTCTTGGGTCTGGACACCCTGGTGGAAGTGCGCAGGCTGTGTCGTTGGGCGAAGTTTGTGCCGCTCCGATCGGGCTCTGCTGACGATAGCTCACTCTCTCTCTACTCTTTGTATAATATCCACCGTTTGTATATACACACACATTTTGGTCCATGTGTAATATTCATAAACGGTCACGTTATGCACTTAAGTGCATGATGTTTCTCCAGCAGTTCATGTGCTGTAGTCAAGTGTGTATATATTGCGTAATTCAATTAATTTGCATCATTTACTCAAAATCGTACATTGGCGTTAACAATATTGAATTTGACTATTTTTTACATCGATTGTACGATGGTCATGTGGGCGACAGTTGTATATAGCAGAACTTCAGATGCAGCTTCATGAGATCAGAATGTATATCAGTTACCAAACCTGTTTTTGTAAATGCTACAACCCCCCTTTTAAAAGCGGTGTCTCTGGAGAGCCCCAGTGATTTAAAAGCGGTTTACCATTTTGGACCGCAGTGGCCGAGTTTGGTTTTAACTCCTTCATTTTAGTATCGTTCGCAAATATCATTCACTGATGTCAGCCAGGGCCAGGAATTAAACTGGTACACTGGTTCATAGTGCAGTGCACAAACCACCGAGCTCCTGCTTTATCTCGTGTAGCCCACTTATATCTATTGTATATGTACTTGGTACAGAGCCTTTATTTAACCTTGAGGTGAAAAATCAGGGTCACTGAGACACTGGACATTAGATCTATTGTAAGAGAGCTAGGGGTAAGCTTTGTAAATTCACAAAGCACCATTAATATACATCACCATATATAAAAGGGAGATATTTATGTGAGTGGAGTGTTTAAGGTTTTTCGAAGCCCCATCATTTGCTTTGCTGCGTATATGCAGTCAGCTTTAAACTGGTAATATAAATCCTAGGCGTTTTAATCCCTATAAATGCCCTTTGTGTAGTTGCAGCTTTTAAAAACCTTTCACCACACGTCTACTCAAATTCAACCTTAGCCGATATATAAACTGTCAAACATGGTCACATAGTTGCTTCATATCACACGTAACTAGTTTTTTTCTGTTAATAAGCCAATCATATATGCAAATCCCAATGATTGGAGAAAAATAAGCTTAAGCCAGTTGTTTTGTGCAATGTTGACAACAAATGTGGGTTTTTGCCGCACGCATGTGTTTTAGCTCTTGAACGTATGTACATTAAGTAAGTGAAAAATAACTGTTACCCGCCACCCATTTTATTTTACATTAAAATAGATTCCTAGCGGTGGTAGTGGCGACGTCTGTGCCTATGCTGTTTTCTGGTTTTCGCTGCCGAGACATGAGGTAGAAACACTGTCGCATGACCTTCTGCTCGCGATTGCCACAGCGTCCACAGCAGTCAATGAATGCTTTGAAAAAAACATTCCCTGCAATCTCACCCAGGTCCTGGCTATGTGTAATGAACAAACCAGCAGATGTCAGTTTTATTAAAAGTAATTGTGCCAGAAATTCTTCAGAATGGGTTTTAGTCATTTGACTTGAGAGATTTTTGCTTGATGCGACAACGTATGCTTCGGTTTGGGTAAGTTAGCCGTGCTTAAAAAAAAAAGAAACTCTTCCCCCGACCCCCCCTCAAGCACCATTCCCAGACTGCATGTCGATAACTGCATCCCTCTGTTTGAAGCATTCCTGAAACACTTACGAACCTCAGCTACTTTGCACACAAGGGAGCCCGTTATCGACAAACACCTCTTGTTCAGGACAACATATGTAGAAGTGAATGGGTTATATAAACAGATTAACAGACACACGGCGGTTGGAACTTCGCTTTGTAGCACGAGTGGAGGAGACATATAGAAGAAGTGTTCGGCTTGACGAGAGCACAAAAGCGCGAGAGGTTGGTCGTGGTGGGAATCTTTTTTTTAACAATGCAAATTGTAACGCGCTGCACAAATTCCCGTGCCTGGTCATGGACGAGACACAGATACAGAGGCATAGCGAGGAAACCGCAGAGGCGAGGAGGGGAAAGGCAGCCATGCAGTCAGCCAGTGCCAACATTTGCTACACTGCGTCCTGTGTATTATGTTAGCAGCCGGTTAATGAGTGTTGTTTTTAGTTGTGACACTTCAGTCAAACAACTCCTATCACGTGCGAGCAGAATATTAGAAGTGAACACAGCCACACGCAAACATCGTCAGTGCGAGACTGGCGAATGGTAACATTGCACCTTGCGGTAAAGTAAGAAGAGGAAATGATTACGCTACAAACCCATGAGTCTTCCCAGCAATTTAGCCGCATTTAAGTGAAATCTCCTCGTAATCGTTCTTATGCCCGAGTTGACATTCACCTCCTGTGGAGAATATAGCAAATGTCCCAAGTCACCGAGCAGAACAATTCGCCTGTCTTTGTCGTATACCCGGTGGCATAGCGGGCGAGTGGCGCTGCTGCTTCACAGCAAGGAGGAGCTGGGTTCGATTTACAGCTTGGATGGAGTGTGCATGTTCTTCCCGTGTCTGCGTGGGTTTTGCCCGATACTCACTTTTCCTCCTATCGTAAAAAAACCGAAACCCATGCTGCCTGGGTTAATTGTTCACTAAATAGCCCCTTAGATGTTGTGACGTGTATACTTATCCCCGCTGGACAACTGTCAAAAAGAGCAGCACACATCAAAAGTTCCTCCCAGCACCAATAAAAACGGACTGCGTACACAATCATTAGTGTTGCGGTTGCTCAGTATGTTTTGGGTGGTGCACATTTTTGTTGGTAGTGATACCGATGGCAGTGACGCACGTTCCGCTTGTTATGATGGGAAGCAGTCTACCTTTATTTGTTTATTTGAACTTCTTGTCAACCTCGCACGTTATGCCTGTTGTTTCAGCACTGCACTCGGTTCGTTAACCCAGATGTGACCCTTGCAAAAAGAGGTTTCCGTGTCTGACTAGGTTCATAGACTTTAACGCAGCAATTTTGTTTAAGAAAAACGAACGCTTGTAACTTTGTAATGATGTAGCAGCTTTTCGAAGCAATCATCAGCTTGTAACTTTGATGATTGCTTCGAAAAGCTGCTCTCTCGGGACAGCCGCGTCAATGGTTCTCTCTCCTCTCCTCGCGACGTTTCGCCTCACGTTAGAGGCATCCTCAGGGGCAGTATGTGTGTAGTGCCTGTTGCTGCTTTATATATGTGGGTACTATGCATGTGTCGAGTCATCTTTTTGTTGTGTAAGTCTACATCTGAATCACATTAACATTAATTTCCTTATCTTATTCCCACCCCAGGAACTGCGATAACCCCCTCGCTGCTTTGTCTGTGGCTAGTCCCCTAATTTACCAAATAATGTTCATCTCGCCTATCCGGCATAGATGATGTAATGATGGTGACTGTGAAGATAATGCCGCCCTTTCAAACAGGTGAAGGAACTGATATTGTAACTTGTTGTGTTGTGGTGGTGGTGGTGGTGGTGCGGCGGCGGCGGCGTGTGGAAGTTGTACACAGAAAGCCAAGGCCTTACACTAGAAATTAGTATTTTTGAAGCACTCAATAAAGTACTTAAGAATTTTAAGACGTCAGGATACAAGTGTTTGTTACGAGGGCGCTCTGTGTGTTTTGTGCAGCACGGAGGTGGATTTTAACAAAGCAAAATAGAACACGAACATAAATAAGAGAATATAGGGGCGGCGCAGTGAGTAGCGCTGTCGCCTCAGCAAGACGTTCTGGGTTCGATTTTCGGCTCGGGTGCCTCTCTGTATGGAGTTTGCGAGTTCTCTCCCCGTGTCCACGTGGTTTTTCGTCGGGTACTGCTGTTTTCGCCTATCGTCTAAAGACGTGCTGCTGCCTAGGTTAATTGGTCTGCTGAGTAAATTACCAAAAGAGTGACTTGCGATGCACTAGCGTCACATCCTGGTTATAGCCCCGCCTTGCGCCTCTGTCTGCCGGGATAGACTCCGGCCCCATGACCCTGTGCAGGATTAAGCGGGTTTTGATAATTATGGCATGGAAGGGAGGCTACGGAGGAGATAGTAGAGGGAGGAAGAGATGGAGAGGGGTGGGGAGAGTGAAAGGGCATGAAAATCGAGGGAAGGAGTGCGGTGAGGGAACGTCAGTGGCAGTCGGGGAGAGGATTAGGGAGAGGCAAGAGATATTAGGAAGGGGAGAGGTGGGAATAAAAAGAGCGAGGGT
>JAZEWT010000009.1:14274530-14301905 GCA_036362905.1 Mordacia mordax | reverse complement strand
CACAGCGCCAATCGCTGCGCCACCGCTATCCACCGCGGCTATGGCGCGAACCGCTGCCCCACTCGCTCCGCACTCACCTCCCCTTGGGCTCTGACGAGCCGGGCGACCCAAGGGGCCCCTCTCCCCCCGGCTCCAGCACCGACGGGCGCCACCACAATGGCAGCCCCACATCGGCGCAGCTCCACCGCGCTACTGCGCCTCACCGCGGCTATCGCGCTAACCGCTGCGCCACCCGCTATCCGCGGCTACTGCGCTATCTCTGCGCTACCGCTATCCACCGCGCTACCCCGCGGCTATCGCGCTACCCGCTGCGCTATCGCTATCCACCGCGCCATTGCGCTTCCTCTGCGCCACCCCGCGGCTATCGCACTAACCGCTGTGCTACCGCTATCCACCGCACCATTGCGCTACCCCGCGGTTATCGCACTAACCGCTGTGCTACCGCTATCCACCGCACCATTGCGCTACCCCGCGGCTATCGCACGAACTGCTGTGCCACCGCTATCCACCGCACCATTGCGCTACCCCGCGGCTATCCTGCTAACCGCTGTGCTACCGCTATCCACCGCACCATTGCGCTACCCCGCGGCTATCGCACGAACCGCTGTGCTACCGCTATCCACCGCGCCACTTCTCTCTGGGGTCTGACGAGCCGGGCGACCCAAGGGGCCCCCCGGCTCCAGCGCCGACGGGCGCCACCACAATGGCAGCCCCACATCGGCGCGGCTCCACCGCGTTACAATACACACGCAGTGCGCTAACCGTTGCGCCACCGCTCCTTAATCACTACCACACACAGTGCGCTAACCGCTGCACCACAGCTTTTTCACCCACACAGCACACTCAACCGCTGCACCACAGCTTCTTATTCATAACACACACAGACACAGAGCACTTCGCTCGCTCACACGGCCACAGAGCGCTTCGCTCGCTCACAGACACAGAGCGCTTCGCTCGCTAACACACTGACACAAACGTACTCACACATCTACACACACCCGTACGTATTTGCACACACACGTGCCGACACACACGTGCCGACACACACACGTACACCTCTACCCCAACCGCCGTACAACGCAGGCCCGCCGAGCCACGCCGCAGATTCGCCCCCTCCCGCCTTCGCCGTCATCTCTTCTCGGCTTGGGATGTGCCGGGGGGACGCCAGCACAATGGCCCCCAGCGGGCTCCAACACCACGCGCGGCCACTGGACAACGGCCAGCCCGCGCGGCACGGCCGCCGGACAATAGCCCGCCTGCGCGGCGCGGCCCGGCGAACAATGGCGAGCCCGCCATCGCTCCGCCGTCGTCGTCGCCAACATCGCCGTCCGCCGTCGTCGCCGCCACCATCGCTGTCCGCCGACGTCGTCACCATCGCCGTCGCTCGCCAACACGCGACTCTCGAGTCGATCCGCCATTTTGCTGCGGCGACTTTCCCCCGCGCCTCGCTTTCGCCGTCGCTGCGGCGATTTCTCCGTCGCTCGCCATTCTCCGCCGCTCGCCATCGCCACCATCATCACCTTCTTCCTGCGACGATTCTCCCCCATGGCTCGCTCTCTCGCCGCCACCGCCCTGCGACTCCCGAGTTGCTCCGCCATTTTGCTGCGGCGATTTTCCCCCGCGCCTCGCTGTCGCTGCCCCGCCCCCTGGCCCACGCCGCTGCTCCGCTGCTCGTCTGCTTGCTGCTCCGCCACCACCCGCTGCAGTCTCAAGTCGCGGCACCATCATGCATGAGTCCTGATCCCACTGTCTGACACCATAACTGTGGCACCACGACTCGGACAGTAGACTCGTGGCGGCTCGGCGATAACCGCCACGGCGAGAATCAGCGTTCACTCCACGGACTTTCAGCCAGCGAGCAGAGACGTCTTGTCTTTTGATGTTTTATTGAGAAGCGCGCGCGGGCCCAGGCATAACGAACTCGAGCGGCGAGACTACATGTTGACGACTGATGACTGCCCCGTCTGACCGCCTCACGACCAACCGACCCTGGACTCCCGAACTCCGTCTTTATATTCCTCCGTCTCGCCCCCCCCCCGCACCTTCCGAATGACCTCATGCATAGCCACGTGCTACAATGAGTCACGCACCACGTGTGTAATGTGTATTGTGAACCGGGGCCGCCAGCAAGGGATTATGTAAATCAACAACCCGAGTTCGATGAATCACGGCACGAAAGTAATCGCACTAACGCTCGTAAACTCTTAACTCCACATATCGATCAGACATACACTCTTCACAACGTGAGTGCGTGCTCACTTGAGGTTTCTGCCAAAATGGGCCTGTTTTAAGAGATACAGGAAATACAATGTGTGGCAGTACCGTCATGTTGTAGTACATACTCGAGGGTCATTTATTTTTGTATTCCTCACAATTCAACGTTGGGTTTTTTTTGCACCAAATCTGGATTGTAAATGGTAGTAATGATGATTGCTTCGAAAAGCTGCTCTCTCGGGACAGCCGCGTCGATGGCTCTCTCTCCTCTCCTCGCGACGTTTCGCCTCACACGTTGAAGGCATCCTCAGGCGAAGTGTTCGTGCGCGGCTTCTATTGTCTCCTTATATGTGTGGGCGTGATGCGCGTGTTCTTTGTTGTGTGAGTCCGCTTCTAAGTCACCTTGACACTAATTTCCATATCCTATTCCCCCTGAGACCACTCCGGAATATGAATTCAGTGTCATGGTGGCAGACTGATGGAAACGCGTGGCCGCGGCCCTGCCAGTTTCCCCTATTGTCGTGTTCACGTCGGGGGACACGTTTTTTTAAACCCGAAATTTTACGAGGTTTATTCACCAACGTGGATTAGGGCCTATTGTGAGTACTGTTACATTCGCCAGAAACCGGAATTCATCGCATCTCATTCTCAGAAACCGCTCAATCCTGTGCAGGGTCGCGGTGAGCCGGAGCCTATCCTGGCAGACACCGGGCGCAAGGAAAGGATATACCCATGATGTGACGCAAGTCCATCACGGGCACTGCGGGCAATTTAGTCTGTAAGCCAGCGAACCTATGCAGCAGCACGTTTTTTGGACTGTGGGAGGAAACCGGAGTGCCTGGTGAAAATCCACGCAGACACGGGGAGAACATACAAACTCCACACAGAAAATCACCCGAGCTGAGATTCGAACCCGGGACCTTCTTGCTGTTAGGCGACCACTACCCACTAGGCCACCATGCCGCCTAAAACTGGGATTGTGTATTTTTTTAAATCGTAACTTCTTGGTTATTTTGTATTTATTTGTCTCTTGAACCAATCCTCAAGAATTACACCAACTCTAGAGTCCAGCTTTTAGAACACACTCAACAACGTCAACTTGACAAGCAAGGAGGAAAATTCATGTAAAGGTCAGAGGTGTTGGAAACCCCAGCGGTGACATATAGGCACCTGGACTTGGTCTCCATGGGTCCAAAGATTTGTTGCTGTGCTTATGTGAACACTGGCCACAGGAGAGAACATTGGTTATATGCTGTACTTCGAGAATTAACATGTTCTTATAGGAGACCTGTAACAAGCGGTCCAGAAAGAGCAGCGCTTAAGATTAATTCTCATACATTGAGCTGTGAAAACTTACATCACTACACTGCACTGAATTAATATGGTACTGTAGTAGGAGAGCAAGCGGCTCACCAGTGGGAACGTTGCAAGTTCGATTACTGGATGGGGGTTGACTCAGCCCATCATTCCTCCACTGTGAACAAAATGAGTACCACTTTGCAGGAAAGATAGCAGCAATGGATGGTCCTATGGATATACTTTTCCATGTGAATGTCGAACTTTATTGGCCAACGGCTGTAAACACGAGATGATTTCGAACCCAATGCTCAGGAAATCACTGATTTTCTTTAGGGTCAATTCCATACGTGGATTAATAATAATCGTTTATACAAATTGCATTTATAGAGCGCTTTTCACCGGAGGATCATAAAGCACTGCATAGAGCTGCAGAGAGAACGGCATGTCAACAACAACGACATCAAGACGGAAAATCGGCAACAGTAGCGTATTTTTTGAGGGGTTTTTTTGTTTACAAATCCGAGTTGTGGAGAGAACGGCATGTCATAGAAATATGGAACAGATGCAATATAGGTGTGGAAGGTCCCGTGTTCCATTCTGGGATGTAATCCCGGCTCTGGTGCCTTCCTGTGTGGAGTTTGCATGTTCTCTTTCCCCTATGTCCACGTGGGTTTTTGTCAATTACTCCGGTTTCCTCCCACCGTCCAAAGACACGTTGCTGCCTGGGTTATTTGGCCTGTTGAGCAAATTTCCCCCAGTGTCCTGCGATGAACTGATGCCACATTCTGTGTATAGCTCCACCTTGTGCGCTCTGTCTGCCGGGATAAACTCCGCCTCCCACACCCCTGTGTAAGATTAAGCGGGTATTGATAATAATGTTCTGTAATAGTGGGTGTGAGAAGGCATGTGTTACATGTAGCACGTTTTTCTGTTTGAGGAGACCGAAGCAGTGCCTATCATTGCTTGAGTTTTTGTTTGTGCGCCTCGCTAGTGTATAATTTGTGCCTAATCTTACTTAATTAACCCTATATGGCCACGTTTATATGACCCTTAGCACAGTTTTTATGCACGCGTGCTCATTGCATAAGCATGGCCTAAAAGGCGGACTAATTCTTTCCTGCTATCATAATGGTCTTGCCTTGTAAACAAGTGCCTTTTCGCAACTGTCCTCCCAAATCCCGTAAAACACGTAAACTGTACACAGTGGGAAATTCACTGTGTTAAAAGATTACTCACAATTAACACACATTATATACACGGTGCAACATTTACATTCTCTCCCGTGTTTAACAGTCGTCTTCCTCCAGCAGTTATTTTACTTTTGTTTGGAACACATTTTGGAATTACTTGTTTTGTGCCTATGTATCTTCCGTACACTTTGACAGCCCACATTGGCAAATAATTTTCCCCAGTTCATGTCCATTGGCTCTTATATTGATTATGTCTTCATGAAATCGATCACATGAAGTTTAATCGTGTATGTTTTAGTCCATTTTATCAGACCACTTTTCATAAATCGCCTCCCTTCCCCCTGTATTGTGAATAGTCCTGCCTTCGAGAGGCAGGGATGGTTGGCCGTCAGTTTTACAAGGGTTCGAATGGTCAATCGAAGCGAAGTCGTCGATCACACTTATAATCGGTGAGTCCACGAATGAGTCCAACTGGAGCTTGCGGGTGCCCTGTGGAGCTGTCTGCATGTGAGCGATACTCACAATGTCCACGAGGAGGCGCCTTCACGAGCGCATCCTGCATATGGCGGCCACTACGTGACCAGCAGAGGGCACCACCACGGGTTATTGTTTTAGGCAAGCTCGTCTTATGTTAATAGCAAACATATTAAACAATTGCAATGTATTTAAGTAAAGTTAAATGCATATTATTGAGGGCCACCATCATCAACCGTGGTCAATCCACTGTTGGATAATATGTTTTCCCTACCCGCCGCCACTGCTCCTGAACCTGCAAGGAATAAATCACTTAGCATCGCCACACGTGTGACTTTCCAGGCCCATACAACATTTTCCCTTTAACATTGAACGGCTTTGCCCGCGGAGGGATCCTTACTAACGTCTTTAAAATAGTCATGCGTGCACTTGGAGATAACTTGCACAGTTTTGTTCTTTTAGCTACACTTAGTGTAGCGGCAGGGTGGCGCAGTGGTAACATATGCACCTCACAGAAAGAATGGTCTTGTCAGAGCATATTCAATCCCCGCCTTGGGCACCTTTCTGTGTTGAAGTTTGTGTATTCTCCCCCTGTTCTGCGTGGCTTTCCTCCAGGCTCTCCGGTTTCCTCCCATAACTAAAAAAAAAAATCCTCCTTAATTAATTGACCGATGACATCCAAATATATAGGAAGCAGTGTGCGCCAATATGGCGCCAGTAAACCGCCTGGCTGCCTCCTCGCGCCTGCTGTGCTTTCCTCGCGCCTCTGAGAATGAATACCTTCGACAGTGCATGGGGCGGCACGGTAGCCCAGTGAGTAGCACTGTCACCTCACAGCAAGAAGGACCCGGGTTCAAATCTCGGCTCGAGTGCCTTTCTGTGTGGAGTTTGCATGTTCTCCCCTTGTCCACGTGGGTTTTCGCTGGGCACGCTGGTTCCCTCCCACAGTCCAAAAAACATGCTGCTACATGGCTTGCAGACTAAATTGCCTTCAGTGCCCGGTGGTGGACTGGCGTCCCATCGTAGGTATATCCCTGCCTTGCGCCGTGTATTTGCCAGGATAGGCTCTGGCTCACCACGACCCTGTACAGGAAAAAGCAGTTTCTGACAATGAGATGAGGTGAAAATGAATGAATATGTGCGTGTTATAAATGTAAAATTATTAATATTATTAGTCTCATTTGAAACTTTTAATTCGGGTTAACAGCTACAGAGAGGCTAAAGGAAGTCATCAGTTATGGGAAATTTCAGTTGAATACTTTGAAAATAGACAATACTTATTGGCAGTACTTTCTTCCATGAAGGAGTCAAGTTTCTCCATGTATAAGCTGTTTGGGTAGATGCACTTATCCAAGATGTATTAAGTTAAACGGTTGATTTAGTTAGACGCACAATTTCAGCCAATTTTCCATCCACTGCTGGATGAAGGCCTGCCCATGCCACGATGGTCAAAGGTAGTTTTTTGACCCTACGTCACCATGTTGGTATTGCATTGTAGTGAAAGGGGTGTCCAGGCCCCTTTCAGATTTTCCTTCATTTCCATACCCGCTTAATCCTGTATGGGGTCGTGAGGAGGGCGGCGACTGCCCTGGCTGACAGAAGGTGCAAGGTGGGGTTATACCCAGGATATGACGCCAGTGCACGCAGGGCAAGCTTTTTGGGCAATTTGGACGGTGGGAGGAAACCAAAGTACCCGCCGGGAATCGATCCAGGGACCTTCTTGCTATAAGGAGACAGCGCTACCCACTGCCCCACCATGCCACCCCGTTTCAGATTTTGCCACTCACATTGATTGTGGCTGGAATTTAAATTCAGATCACCTGTTTAACAGTGCAGTGAGCTAATTGTTATGTCACTGCTCCATCTCTGTTTAGAAATGTACACATGTGCACACTTATAGGTCTATGTAAATTAAAACGCATATACATGCCAGAAATTGCCTTACGACAGCTGGATCTAAATGGATGAATCCCAGCTTATCACCAGGGTGCTCAATTCTCTTGCGCATTCACACAATTTGGTAATTACAGATAATTTGTTGAATAGGACATACAATGCCCTCGTCTTAGAAACAGTGGCACGGGATCTGTCACGCCCCAGCACTTACACCATGGTAACCTGCCAATAGACTGGCAGGTTAACACGGTGTGAGTTTGTTAACAAGGTGGTGAGTTTGTTAATATAGTGGTGAGCCCAGTTACGGGCTCACTCTTCCACGAGTTTTTTTAATGGGCCGTTCTGTGATACGTGATCAGTGTCAGTCATTATCAATCCACCGTTGGATGCTGCTACATTGTTTGTGGTTTTGTGATGCCACAATCATTCTTGCTCCTGTGCCTGAGCTCATGTCATCACTTCATGTTTTTTTGTGTGGTGGTAATGTTCAGGTGCTTGTTCCTCCTGTAACAGCCACTACAAATGTCCCCTTGTACAAACACAAACTATATCCCGTATTGTTGACTCATCCCTATTAACTCTGCTCCCTGGAGGGTTTCAAGCTCTCAACACTGGTGATGACGCCTTAAGTTGAATGATACTATATGCCTAATACTGATGTGCTAAATAAACTGCCAGTCCATCATTAGTCCCACCTCTGTCATTCTCGCCAAATGATATTTACAAGTCCACTCCCTCCTTTAACGATCAGCAAGATATCTCTTAGTTGCATTTGTTTTATTATTAATTATTTAGCAGACGCCCTTATCCGGGGCAACTTACATTAACACACACATATATCTCTAATGTATAATTACAAATAAATACTACCATTTGCCCAGCATTGCAAAGTGTCAAAAAAAATTATCAGCCATGTAAATAATGCTTGTATAAATGTGTCTTGAGCAGTTTCGACAATGACGTGAGATACTCTGTGGTCTTGGTTTCTATTGGGATCTCACTCCACCACGATGGAACAAGGGTAGCAAAGTAGAGAATGTTGGAACCCGGAAAACGGAAGTGTGGTGTGAGCAGACGACCCCAAGTTGCATAGCGGAGAGAGCGAGAGTTGGTGTAATGGGAGATAGTAGAGCACAGATAAAAGAGATGAGTGAAGACAGTGATGGGTAAGAACCAACATTTTTTCACTTGATGTGTGCATATCCATATATTCCCATTTCTGTATTTGAGTGGAAGTACCTACATACATAACAACTTGTTTGTTGCATACTTTTCACCGTTTGTTCTGTGTTCCTTGACAGTCTACATTTTTTTATTTGTTGGTTGTGGTCATTAATCTGTTATAGTTGAAAATGTTCTTCACAGCCCGGCGATGGACTGGCGTCCCGTCGTCGGGTGTATTCCTGCCTTACGCCCTGTGTTTCCGGGATAGACTCCGGCTCACCGTGACCCTATATAGGATTAAGCGGTTTCAGATAATGAGATGAGATGAGATGTTCTTCACAAAGCACAATGCTTCATTGCTTTTTATTGTAGCCAACATCAGCCAGCATTGACCAATAAGGTGAACTTTGTTCAAGCAACCTTCCTGACCAACATGGTCTTGAGGAAGAAAAATCATGCATATGTATGGCCTCTTAAATGTATTCCAATACACACATATCCTTGGGAGTAAGACTTTCTCGTAACCCACAGTGTGTACTGTAGAGTATCTTGCATAAGCACATGACAGCATTGCACATATGTTTGTAAACAGACTTCATAGAAAATTACGCTGCGTTTGCCATTCCCCGCTTTACAGAAGTGCCATCACTTCAACAGCAGCCTGTGTTGTCACAGAGTTTGGGAAAGCCAGAATGACTTTACGCACGTTCGCTCCTTCTCGTCAATAACCGGTTCCTCATACGCGGGGGTCGCGTTCGAAGTGGTCAGGAAGCACCTGCACAGTTTTGAAATTCAGACAAGTTTCCTTACATAGGTGATAGGCAGAGAGGAAACTGTACACGCATGACTGGATACATTTTAAAAGATGACGTTATATTTTATGGTGTGTGCACGAAGTGAAACGTAAATAAAAAAGGTATCAGGTCTGGAAGAAACCAATGTTGCTATTTGAAAAGGAAAACTCCAGCTGCTGTGCAGTGCTTCATAGTGAAATGAAATGGAGGACACATTGAAATGATACAAGCCAGTAGTTCATTTTGTGACGATAAAACAGGTGCATTGCTGTGGTACACGAATGTTAATTCCCTTGTGGTGAGCGTAGCGATTTATGGAGGTACAACTATATAACAGTAATGCAATTTATAGTGCGTACAATCTCTCTTGAGGTGTTTGGTGCAGGGGAACGTCTCTTAACGATATGTGGGATCAACATACCACTTCCACCAACCCGCACTGACCAGCGTGGTGAATTATTGTCATAAAACCCTCATGAGCCCCACGGCACAGGGAGCCCCACTTCATAGGAAGCCCCTCATCCAGCAGTGCGTGTGCGACCCATCACAACTATCCCCGAAGCGGTGGAGCTTTTCATCGGTTTGCAAAATAAGCTGACCGTGTGCTGCCGGAGGCGAGCCTCGAACGCAGCGCCTCTCGCGCCCTGTGCAGATTCCTCACCGCGAGCCACCGCCCCCGCACGCCCCTCCCCCGTCCCACGTGGACAAGGTAGCCTCGTACCAAACCGCCGTTCACGAGTGCGCGCTACCGTGGATGTCACCGCCGCGTATATTTGTGCCCGTATCGATGTAGAGCCCGTTTGTCACTGCAGGCGCACGTTGGGTACCTGCAGTTGTTTAGTAAGGTTATCTCGCATGCAACCGTGTGACAGCATCGCCAATTGCGCGCTTGTGCGTACGCTGGAGCTGCGAATCGCGCGTGTACTGCGGCTAAAAGCTAAAAGTAAAAACATTTCCGGAGCAGAGCAACGCGGCGACATGAGAGAGTGTCTGGCAGGAGAGCCACGGTCAGCAGTCCGTGCCCAGACACGGGGGCTCAGCCTTTGCTGGCTGGCTGTGTTATTATTTCAGCAGGACAGGCAATGTTTTGTAGCACAGTTCGGCTGCATCGAATTTTAAAATATGACAGATGAATACTCAGTGCTGTATTACAGTATGTGTAATGCAGCCTTTTGATAATACAGTGAACTCAATGCCTCCACTGGTTTTGATCGTAACGATTTTCCGTCATGCTTATCCATGCTGAGCTTTGTATGTTGGTGAAAGGAGACCCCAGAATCAGATTTGAAATCACACGCTAACTTGTATTAGCCATGGCCAGAAATTGAACTCTGGTCGCCGGGTTCTTTGGCAGCATATAAACCACTGTCATCGCTACTCTTGTTGGGGAAACACTGGCTGGATTCCAAAGTGCTGTGTGTTCGTGGTCTGAGTTTTTGATCGATACTGCTTAATTCTGAAGAAATTAATGTGATTATAACTTTGATGGGAATTTCAATCTCTTAACCTTGTGAACCGTGAGAAAAGTACTCCAATATTCTTTTGTATGAGAAATTTCATAGCTTCATGGAACACAATTGTGAACAATTGTAATCTTTACTATGCTATTTCAAGAGTCAACAAGGCACGTTTGGCAAGTGAACTAGAGGCAATATGCATAGATATTTAACATCTCTGCAAGTGCTGAGTGTGCCATTGCTGTCCTTAGTGTGTAGAAAGTTCTGCTTGCCAGTGGCCTTCCGAGTCTGAAAACTTATTACGATGACAGGACCAAATACTCATGCGTTGGTTTTTATTGGCAAAGTGCCACCAAGAATTGAGTGTCTACAGCTGACTGCGGAGAGAGCATTAGCCAGGGGATGATTGAAGCAGTGTGCAAAGCGAGCCTTTGCGTGTAATGTGAGCACACTTATTAATGTCATTCTATGTGCGTACATGCGTGTGTGTGTGGCTGTGCTTTGCTAATTAAAGTTTGAGCCCTGTGATTAAGGCTTTGTACTTGGAGATGTGCATCATTGGCATTTGTTATTTGAACTAGGCCTGAGCCTTTCAAAAGTCAATTACCTACCAATGAGAAATATAACATTGAGCATTAATTTCAGCATGTCTTTTTGCTCCCGCTACTTGATTGTGGTAATATTAGGTGCTCAGTGACAGCACTTATCGACTTTTCCGTTTTAGCTTAGTGGGGGTGTGTGTACCGTATTTTTTTTTATGGGGAGCAGTTGCTGCGTTTTTAACAATTATTTGTATCGCTTATTTTATGTCCTCTAAATTATAGCCATTATATGAATTTCAATTCAACCGCTCTGATGTTGTTGACATGCCGTTTTCTCAACAGCTCAAATTTGTAACAACAACAAAAACGTTAGTTGTTGATTTGCCGTTCTTATGTTGTTGTTGACGTGCTATTCCCTCCACAACTCTGTGCAGCGCTTTGTGACCCTCGGGTAAAAGCGCTCTAGAAGTGGAATTATTATTATTATTCCCAGCTACCTGAGCTCAATTACCACTCAGCGATTACCACTCACCGATTACCACTCACCGCAGGGGTCTGTGCTTCTCCTGTGTCGACTCGGCACAGGAGACAAGGGTGGTCGGGGGTTGTGCTGACCACCCACCCCTTCTACTGCTATGCAGGCCTTCATCGGTGCTCGTAAACAGCACTGCCAACGACAGTCTATTAAAGCTACTTGGGGAATCTTTGACTTTGGTATGTGTATACATGCATGAGGCTGTCTGCCCATTGTGAGTTCGCCACTTATTGCAGAGATTTGCAGTTCCAATCAAGCGGCCACGCTGGTTATTACTGGAGGCGCAGTAGATGTTGTTAAAGATCCAGTGAAAGCGTTCACTAGAGTAGGCCTTTGTGTTCTGATATCACCATCCACATCTGGAGTTTTTGAAAAAAAAAAGTTGGTTGCACCCTCCTGAAAAAAAGTCACAAGACTCGGTGAAGCTCTGTGGGGGTAAACATGCTTAAAAGTAATATTTTTAACAAAATCGTGAGTGTCCATACACAGATGCATGTTTGCGTGTCTGCATTCCTGTGTGTGCATGCACGGGGTGTGCATGTTTCAATAGTAATTTAATTATGGAGTGGCAGTCAAGCAATAAAATTAGGTCCTCAGATATTCAGGTTGAAAAGTTGGGACCCATACTCGTGTGCAATTATTTTCTTTGTGTGTACTCCACCACAGCTGCATATTACCTACTGTCAGTTTGCGCATATGAATTTGGTACACTGATTTGTATTTACCCACCAACATTTATGTGACACTACACTTGTTGACCCCAATCACCAAGTTTCAGGACACTGTTTTTGATCTGACCGAACAAACTTGCAGATGTGCACTGATATTCATGATGCGCACTCTTATAAGCGAAGATTGGTAAAGAAGCAAGTTCCACAGATACATGTTCTCAAGAAGGGCAGCCTACCAAAGTCTCGATGAAATTGTTGTTAGACTCGTTCATGCTTTTGGAACGGGAATAGCTGATAGTCGTACGATGGTGAGACGCGCTGTGTAATGTGGGCGCGTCGGAGTGAGGTGGTGTGTCCACCGGCCAGTCAGAGCTCATGTTGCACTAGCGGGGATTGTGGCAGAACCCATAGCAGATGGGCAATGACAGAAATTTGTCGTTGAAACACGGGATGTACCCTGCCTGGGGGGAGATGGGGGAGGGGGGAGTATCAGCTAAGCATGCTTTTCATTTACATAGAAATACAATATCAAAAATAATAGATTTGAAAATATCTCTACAAATATAGCAGCGCAGAGAGAAAAAGGCGTAGAATGTGGGTGGTGATGCCGCGTGTTTAAATCTTTCTCCTGCTACACAGACACTTTCATAGGATGTTCTTGCCCACTGTACCGTATTTATATATGACTGCAATTTAATTAGAGTGAGATACTAATTCCGTATGCAGCAATCATGATTAGCAATGTCTCCTATGAAACACAAAGAATTTATCTCAAAGGGCTGTCAAAAGTCAAATTGTTTCCATGCCCAGATGGGCATGGGGGTGGTGCTCATCTCCATTGATACTGCCGAGCAAGCAGTGGAAACCCCACATTCCCATGGTGGCCATTCTATCCATAGAGCGACCAGTGTTGACATCTGACTCTTCCTAGTACAATAAACGATTTAGATATACTCCTTATTGCAACGAAATAATACAAAGAATAATTTTTGGTGACTTAAATGGAGATGGTTGGTCATTTAAATTATCAATAATGAGATTGAGCCTCTCTCATGCATTGCACCTCGACTCCTGTGCTAGCATAACTGATTCTTTATGACCGAGAAGAACACGAGAGAGATGAAATACTGTTCTCTACAACAGTTTGGCAGAACAGAGCATGCACCTTTCATGAAATGTTTGTACCAATCTCTCCACTTGGGCCTGTGCAAAGGCCAGCTCAATATAAATAGGATCGCACTTTGAAACGCCTCTCCATCTATGGGCCGCACCGGCTGGGGAGTATGGAGGCTTCTGGTGTGGGTGGCTCGGGGAGGAGTGGGATTTACGGGGCATAAATATCAGACAGCAGCGGTGCCTCCTCCTCCTTTCCTTTCCACTGAACCACGTGTGAAGGTCTCATTCGAAAAAGTTCACCGGAAATCCCACCAGGCAGATTTTCTTGAGAGCAATTAGTATATCAAAATTCTGTGAGCCCACGCTGTTCAGACAGGCTGATTAAAACCCAGCTAAACTTTACGGCGGCAACTGCAAGACACAGTAATACTTATTAATTTATTTATTTGCCCTCGCCAACCTTCTCTCCCCCCCCCACTGCCAACCACTGCAATGGTGACTTCTTTTTTTAAAAAAACAAGGAGCATTTGAACGCAGCCTCAGAAAGATGCTACGGAATTTCAGCGTCTGCTTCGGAATTGGTTTGCCAGGCGTTGAGACGCCTCGGCCACCCTTGGCAATCTTTTGTTCGGCTTAGTGGAAGATAATTGTACATCATAATTTTACCTACTGCGTATTTAGTGTAATAACCACGCGCACATTCATGTAAGCCGTCGTGTCTGTAAATATTAACGTTAGCGTTCGATGCGAGGAGTCGAAGATGACAACGTTTAAGGATGCCTTTTTCAAGCCGGTAGCACAGCTGTGCCGGCTGTGGAGGTGCCAGGAGGAGGTAGGGTACTTCTCACTCCGTTATGGGCGAGCTTGCTAAACGGAGCACCTGTCCTAGTTTCCCTCTGTGTGCCCTGCGCTAGAGGACAGAGCATTCTGCCAAATCGTGAGCATACTGGGGTCATAGCAGTGCTTACGCGGCTACATTATTTTAAGGGTAAATTGCAACACAAGTTACGGTGTTTGCTGCGTGTGTATAAGTACACACGTGCACAATGTGTACTTCTAAACATATCAGGCATAATTCGTGGTGATTAACAAAGAGTGCAGAAGTAATTATTTTTAGATCAATATGAAATGCTGCGTTGTGTTTCGAAAGTTTTGTGTAATTTTCCCTGTTACGCTCAAGTGCGTTAAGTAGATAGTAGAAAGAAACCACAGCCGTTTGCTTGATTATGTACAGAGAAAGTGTTTTGTTAGCGAGCTTGTCTCATCCCTGTTTGTTTAGTGGCAAGTGGCTGCGCTGCATTGATCTGTCCGTGTTGAAGTTGTTGGGTGAGCCAGTTGATGCCCCCACGAGTAACCTCAGTGTGAATATTTGCATTGCTGCCAGCGAATGATGTAAGAAGCGGGCAGTGAAGTAGGCACCCCTCTCGCTGGTCCAGACGTTTGCAAGAACACCACGGATCACTGATGCAATGTGTACTTTTGCACGTGCATCAAATAGACCATCTCTATGGTGTAACAGTGGTGACACTCGTATCTTGCAGCAAGAATGCGCTTCTTAGGATCGATTCCCGGCTTAGGAGGCTTTCTGTGTAGTGTGTGCGTTCTCTTAATGTCTTCATGGGTTTCAGCTGGGTACTGTGGTTTCCTCCTATAGCTACAAGAACGCTCACTTTTTGGTCCGTAAAATCTGAACGCATAAAGGATGCAGTGCCCTGCAGATGTTAGCAATGGCTTAGTGTGGCCGCCTTCCCACTTCCTTACCTATAATCTTCGCAAAAAAACGTTATTGTTGTTGATTTGACGTTCATATGTCGTTGTTGCTGACATGCATTTCTCTCCACAGCTCTGTGCAGCGTTTTGTGGCCCTCGGGTCAAAAACGCTGCAGAAATGCAGTTATTATTATTACCTCTTGATGCGTTCTGTTCTCTCGTTGATAGTAAACAAATACTGGGCGTGTTATAAGAGGCACGCTTTGATTTGTAACTTGTTCCCGACAGTGAGTGTGCCTGTCGTGCAGAGTACACGAATCCGCGAGTACGTTGAGGTTGCTCTCTGCACATATTGGAAATTCCCCCTGGCTAGTGTCCTGATTATTAAGTACCAGGACCCATAAGAGGGACATGTGAGGCGAAACGTCGCGAGGAGAGGAGAGAGAGCCATCGACGCGGCTGTCCCGAGAGAGCAGCTTTTCGAAGCAATCATCATGCATCGAGCCGTGAAAACCTACATCATTATATAAGAGCAGTTTTAATGAAATTACAGAGCAGGCCTGTTTCTCAAACCAGGTGATGTCAAATGTAGATATATCATTTACTGTTCAATGGTCCTAAAACTTATTGTTGTTAAAATGGGAGCGGATAATGTTAACGTGATTTCCACTTTAACAGTGGTATTATTTCTCGACCCACATTTCCGTTTTGTGTTTTCCATTGCTCGGGCCATAGGCGCTGTGGCCGCAAGCTAGGAAAGCGCAGAACAGACAGGTACATGGAGTAGTAGCAGTGAGGTTCCGGGATAGAGGATAGCATTTCCAAAGCATACTACATTAACCTCACACTCTGTGCTCTAAAGTACTTTGTTGTAAATCTTCAGAATCAATACTCAAGCGCACATAACGTAATGGCTGTAAATTCAAACGATAGAAGTCTCAATCCTATATAAGTGTCTTGCCGACGTTTAATCACACTCAGCTGCACACGTTAATATTTTAAGCATTGCACAATGTGCCTTTTCTGTGTCTTAGCACCGACGAACACACATTGTGTGAAGAAAGTGCAGCTGATGCGGTCAGCGTTGCGTTTGATTTCCTCGACATAATCGATGTATTGGTGATGCCGTGAAGCACCGGCGCGTGTATATGGTCACCTAGGTGTCCCACCGCTGTGCCGTGCCAGCCCAGAAGTGAACGTCGGAGATGGCTTCGGCGTCCGCTTATGCTGGTGCCAAGGGGAAGCTGTCTTATCTCAGCTCGTTATCAGAATCGCTTAATCCTGTACGGCTCGCGGTGAGCTGGAGCCTATCTCGGCAGACACAGGGCGCAAGGCAGGGATATACCTACGATGGGACGCCAGTCCATCACCGGGCACTGAGGGCAATTTAGTCTGCAAGCCAATTAACCTATGCAGCAGTATGTTTTTGGGACTGTGGGAGGAAACCGGAGTGCCTGGCGAAAACCCACAGGGACACGGGGAGAACATGCAAACTACAGACACCCGAGCTGAGATTCGAACCCGGGACCTTCTTGCTGTGAGGTGGCCGCTACCCACTGGGCCACCATGCTGCCCGGGGAAGTTGTGATCGTCATCAATTAGCCTGTTGAGTAAATTGTCCCCAGTGTCCTGCGATGTATTGTCGTCACATCCTGGATATAGCCCCGCCTTGCACCCTATGTCTGCTAGGATAGGCTCTGGTCTCCAACGAGCCTGTACAGGATTAAGCGGGTATTAAGGAAAAGCTGTTGTATCACCATTCAGCAAAGGGAAATGACTGCTTCAGGATGAAGTGGATAACATTCACTATGGCTTTAGTACTGCTGCCCTTTGGATCAATAATCTGCAGGGCATCATCAGCATTTGTTTTACGTATAACCCAAATATTATGCTTAACGTGTAATCACTGAGGCATATATTCCTTTCCATTGATGTATGTTCACATGCCTCGATGTATAACAATAGCTCTTGAGCTGCTCTTTTGGAAGAGCCGCATTGAGCATTCTGAACGTTCTGCTTCCATTGTGGGAAGCAAAACTTCACGAAGGAGAGAAGAGGCACGCTCGACGTAGCTATCCCGAATTAGCAGCTCTTGAGAGTCAGTTTAGTTTATGTACCCGCTTAATCCTGTACATGGTCATGGGTGCCGGAGCCTATCCCGGCAGACAGAGGGATGTAAGGCGGGCTTTACCTAGGATGTCACGCCAGTACATCACAGGGCACTCAGGGCAATTTACTCAGCAGGCCGGTTAACTGAGGCAGTGGCTTGTCTTTGCACGGTGGGAGGAAAACAGAGTACCCGGCAAAAACCCATGTGGACACGGGCAGAACGCGCAAACGTCACACAGGCACCCGAGTCGGGGAACTCAACCCCGGGTCTTCGTGCTGTGAGACGACAGCGCTGCTCACTGCACCGCCGCATCTCCCCAGCTCTTGAGAGACATTTTCATATCTACCTGTGTGAACACATGCAATAAATCAAATTTGAAACGTTTTTGATAAGCACTTAAATCGCTGTTTCGACAGAAGGCACGCAGGCTGTAATGGAGCCTGGTACACAATTTCAAAGTAATTTCACACGTAATTTATGGGCGTGTGATATTGACCCAGTTCCTTTATTACAGTATAGCCGTTTGGCTCACTCACTGCAGTAAACGATTGTTATTTAATGCACTCTAAGAAGTTGGAAATTATTGTTGTGTAGAAAGCCTGGTCAGTAACTTGAATGAGGTAGTCGAACAGAGCGAGTAAATAATTAAGCATAACTTACAGTGTAATTGGTATGATTGCATAATTTCCAAACCCACATGTTCATAATACTGAACTTCACGGAGGCTCTCACATGCATGAACATAAACTCACAGCAAGCTATAACATAAACACCAACCAGTAATCTGCAGCATAGAAGTGCACTTCATGGTAAACTGAAAAAAGATGTAAGAATGTCTCATCTCATCTCATTATCTGAAACCGCTTAATCCTATATAGGGTCACGGTGAGCCGGAGCCTATCCCGGAAACACAGGGCGTAAGGCAGGAATACATCCGACGACGGGACGCCAGTCCATCGCCGGGCATTGCGGGACAATTTTAGTCTGCGAGCCAATCAACCTATCCAGGAGCATGCTTTTGGACTGTGGGAGGAAACCGGAGTACCCGGCGAAAACCCACGCGGACACGGGGAGAGCATGCAAACTCCACACAGAAAGGCACCCGAGCCGAGAGATTCGAACCCGGGACCTCCTTGCTGTGAGGCGTCAGCGCTAACCACTGGGCCACCGCGCCGCCCTAGATTCTCACTGTGAATGCGAATATGACGGGTGGTACATTTTAGAAGAGGGCGGCGATAATGAGATGAGATGAGACATTTTAGAAGAAACATTTAACTCGTGTTTTGACTTAAGACCTTGCATCTTAATCAGTAACGAAAATTCAACAAATATACTGTTCTAAGAAGTCAGTTTGCAACTAGTTTATTTATCTTAATTACAGTTGTCTGTGTCGATGTAATTTGAGCAATTTCATCCAATATGCTGTGAAACGTGGACCATATTTTATTCATATAGAAATAGTTTAAAGTAGTTTTAAGTATTTGTCCTGAAGCACATTTTAGCTGCTTGAGTAGCAGTTGCCACATTCTAATTTTCAGGTTTTTTGACTCACATTTTACTTTGTTATAAGCACCGCTGAAAGCGCCAGATATAGCATTCCCCACGTTACGTTATCTACCCAGCATTCTTCCTGCGTAGTGTATATGGGTCGCCGTGCCATCGCTGGTGGACACTCAAACTTAAAACATTGACCCCGTGTGTATGGTAGTTTTCGAGTTCAGATTTGGCAAGTTAGATGAAGTGTCTCAACCAAGATATTTAATCAGCAGTACTATTGTCTAGCAGCAGATGATGTTGGGACCTTTTCTGTTCGCTTGGCATGCTTGTAAAGGGTTAACATTTCTGGAAATGTCAGGCAGGGAGCGGTGAAAGAGTGACTTGAAGCAGGGGCTACACCACCACGGAAGAGACGTGCTCTCCTTATCGCCTGTGATGTTGCTGTATCCGGTAAAATAAATACAAGGAAATAATTAAACTATTGCATTTTCTACGTTAGTTGTAAAAGTAAAACACTCACATTAAGGAAATGAACTCTTTACACTGAAGCCACCTTGGTGTATGTTGTTTGCGCTGTTTGTTGGCAGGCGAATGGCAGCACATCCGGCAGGCTTTGTGTGTAAAGACAAGGGCCCCTGAAGCATTAACAAAGTCCCCCTGGATCTACAGTTTGGTGCAAAATCAGAGGAACTGCTACGTGTCTTTTTTTACGTATAACCAAAGAGTTTATATACATCACAACCCAAAATTGTTCAGATTGCATAATTAGGCATCTCACTCGTGATGTATATGGCATACACAACACACCACAGTGCCTCCTTAACACAATGGAGAGGATCATACCTCGATAAGATTTGGCAAAGTATTTTCAGCCCTTTGATTGCAAATGGTGAAAATATACGTCATGTTTAAACCTAGTATTGCGTACAGCCCTTGTCAATTCGCTGCTGGCCTAAAAGCTGTACGTGTCGTATTGGTAATTCAGATTGTTTGACTAAGCTGGTGAGTGTGGTTTGGCGAATAGAGGCCCATGACTCGGATATCTGACACAGCCAATGTTAGTCGTGACCTGAAATAAAAACTCTGGTTGTTGGGTTTGCATTGCCCTGTGTAAACCGCTGCTCAGCCGCTCCAGCACTTCCAGGGCGCGTTTATAAACGGTCGTATAGTCCACGCGCAGAATTGTCGAAACTCGCACACCGCTGACACGCAATCACGCAGTAACATACAGAGCACATGCGATCACTCGCCGACACACGTGTTGCCGCAGTAATGTTCACCCGTGCCCCCTATACGATGTAGAGGTATTTTCCGACTGGTAACCCGAGTAGCACCAGCCGGTAAATCTCACGTTCCGGTGATCCCCCAGCTTGACAGCCCTGCTTTTTGTACAACACAACGTGAACTTAATATAGCGGCTGCATTTCATCCAGGACCTTTTATTTCTGGGAAGTGCAGCCATGGATAGATAGGCGTGCTACCTGTTGATTGAGGGCACTGTCACAAGGACACTCAATAATGTCCCTGCCCGTAAATGGGTGCCATATAATTTAATTGGGTCACCTGTACGGCCAGGCACCCCAGTACAATTACAGTACTGTAATGATGTAGGTTTTCAGGGCTCGATGCATGATGATTGCTTCGAAAAGCTGCTCTCTCGGGACAGCCGCGTCGATGGCTCTCTCTCCTCTCCTCGCGACGTTTCGCCTCACACGTTAGAGGAATCCTCAGGCGTAGTGTACGTGCGTAGTTCCGATTGTCCCTTTATATGTGTGGGCGTGATGCATGTGTCCTTTGTAATATGAGTCCGCCTCTGAGTCACCTTGACACTAATTTCCTTATTCCATTTCCACCCCGGGAACTGTGATTACCCCCTCCCTACTTTGTCTGTGGCTAGTCCCCTAATTTACATCTCATGAAAATATACCCCTCACACACTTAGATGATCCCCCTCTGATGTCCACACGTAATAGTTCTATGTCTCTGCATTCCTGACTTCAATAACTGGCCTCCAGGATTGGCTGAGCTTTTTACGCATTTCTTGTTTTCGGTTCATGATGCTTTTAGTCTTCTGAATCTCAATTGCTTCACGAATTAATCTTGGACCTTTATGGCGGATGGATGCTAGTATTCGTATTTTGTCAAAATCGATTTTGTGTTGTTTATCTACACTATGCGCTGCTGTTGCTGATTTATCCGTGTGCCGCAGGCGTACTGCTGCCTCGTGTTCTCTTTTTCTGGTGGCTATCGTTCTTGCTGTTTGTCCGATGTATACTTCCTCACAGTTGCTGCAAGGGATGCGATATACGCCTTCTGTCTGTAACGGTGGTCGGTCTTTAGGTGATTTGGCGTGGTGGTTTGTTTGACGAGCAATACGAAGATCGTCTTGCCCGCATGGAACCCGCTCTCGGACATTGTACAAGACAAGCGAGCGAGGCACTCCATCCACTTTCGACAACCGTCCGTATTTCAGTAATACTTATATAAAGCAACAAAAACGAGTACACACGAGGTCAAATTTAGCTACATTTTTGTTGATCCAGAAAAACAGCACGTATGTAATCCATTTGTACATTTCATCAGTGACATGCCGGCATAAACTAAATTACCGTACTATATTTGATCTTTTGACGATCTGCTTCTGGATGAAGGGTCACCTATGCCGTGTCGGTCATGCGAGTTGTTTGACAATACTTCACCATTGGTGGTCAGTGCCGATTAGTAGAGAGATTGATCACGACTGTTCAGATATCACTCCACCACTGTTAGCCGTCGACGGGGGAGGCCACTACGTTTGTAATGCAGGGCAATAACCAATGCAGCCCACTGTCACACTCCAAAGTGTTACATTGCTTATGAAAATTATGACTCGGAACTTTAACGGTTGCTTCCAAAAACTGCTCTTTGGTGATAACCGTATCAATCGCAACTCCTCCCCGTTGCGACGTTTCGCCTCTCACATTAGAACTTTGCCAATCCACTGCGGGAGAAAGGCCCCACTTACATTAATTATGACAGCCACTTGAAGTGGTCACGAG
The DNA here is from genome assembly GCA_036362905.1 of Mordacia mordax. Taxonomy (NCBI): domain Eukaryota; kingdom Metazoa; phylum Chordata; class Hyperoartia; order Petromyzontiformes; family Petromyzontidae; genus Mordacia; species Mordacia mordax. The sequence continues at coordinate 14,280,198 of JAZEWT010000009.1, read as the reverse complement.
CGTTATCTCACCATACTTCATCACTCTAGTGAGTGCGTTTTGGATTCGTTTGTTTTTGCGTTGGTCATTTTGGTTGTCTCCTGTCGCTTGCAAATGAGACTGTCCTGGTCTCTTAAGCGCTCACCTGATGAAGTAAACTCGATGGCCTCCTGCTTCTTGGTCATTTAGGTTGTTTCAGCCGTACTCACTATGCTCGCCAGTGAAGATGGTGGGGTCTACCACCACTGGTATTAGCCGTGGCTGGTTTCACGGGGCATTGCACTAACCACCGTGCCACTGCTCCACCATACAACCCGATATTTGTTCTGCTTGAAGTGGTTTCACTTAGTGTGTTGGCCTCCTGTGGCTGGTTACATCAAACTACTTGAAGTGGACGTTTCCATCAGTTGATATTGACATCATAGAAACCAAGGGCAATTTTTGCTTAAGCCTTCTCATGCAATCAACCCAGATGCTTTAGCTTTGACATGTACCTGGAAAAGGTTAATGCTCTCGAAGGGGGCCTAAATGATCTACTGTAGCTATGCCGTGTTACTGTGTGCGTTAATTGAAGGTAGGTAACATGCTGTGGCACATTGCATAGCTGCATCCAAACGGCATTCTCCTGCAGTAAACATGAGCAACGAATTGTGCAAATTGCATTGATATTAGTTGTTCCATGAAAGTACGGCGACAGGCACTTGATTCTAGAATGAAGTAGCGGTTGATGCTGTCGCTGAATACATCTGTAGTGATAATTGGTTAGTGATTAGTGTGGGCACATTACAAATGCATTCAAGTACACATTCGTTGACTTCCTAATAGGTTAACAGTTCGTTTGCTTAAATGGACTCTTAAATTGTGGGGAAATATAACTGGCATTAATCCGCGTCTCCCTTACGTCGAAACATGATTTGCTTATTCACAAAGTGATCAAACGCTACGTGTTCGTGCTGCCTCGTAGGAGGAGCTGTGGTGAAAGAGCGTTATTGAAAATACTCCTTTGCACGTTTGTCGAAACTGCATTGTTAATCACGTTCACAGAGCATCGGCACCGACATCACTCAGATGTAAACTTGGTTTTAAATGTTAACAGATTAAAAGAACCGCTGCTGTATATCAGTAAATGAATAGATGTGTGGCTGCACCAGTTCACATCTAGACAATGAGTTTATTCAGTCGTGCATCATATTTTGGTTAATATCATTATTCGGTTATTATTTATTTAGCAAATTGAATACGAATAATTTCAGTATTTCCAGTGCAAATTATACGCAATTCTTTGTTAATTGCCATAACAGATGAGATGTTAAAGTTGAGATATGGATAAAAAATTGAAATGGTTTGCTAAACATGAGACACATTCTCAGTGAGTAAGCAGACAGGTCATACATAATATGAAAAATAATATTTGCATTTCTAGAGCGCTTTTCACCCGAGGGTCACAAAGCGCTGCACAGAGCTGTGGAGAGAACGGCATGTCAGCAACAACAGACATATGAACGGCAACTCAGCAAAGATAACGAAAAAAGAATATACTATACGAATTACATACAATTTTATAAATATATATTTACTGATTATATACAATTAATGTAATATCATTATATATAATGTAGATTTTAATAATATTTAATAATGTACACTCATGGATATATACGTGACATTTCCTTACGGTCTTATGACAGGTCAGTACTTTAAGGTTTGGCATGGCTGTTCTTCACGCTTAATAATGTATGAAGCTTAAACAAGTAGATAGAGACTAAATTCTTTGATTTAGAAGGGATTGGTGGGGTGGCACTCATCTCTCCTCCCAGCCCTAAACTTTTGGAAATTCCACATTTGTGAGGCTGAGGTCAGGCCACTCCATTGCAGAACCATTGATGATTTGTTTTGTGGGCCAAGAGCTTCCTAAGGAACTGAATTCATGCTGCCAGCACATGGTACAACCGAAAAACATGGGAGCACAACCGCAAAAAGCTGCACGAGTCGTAAAATTAGATTTATCAACCGTGGAAACATGATGAGCTGAGTAAAAAATAATGTTGTTGTTCTTGAAATGACGTTCATATGTCGTTGCTGTTGCTGACATGCCGTTCTCTCCACAGCTCTGTGCAGCGCTTTGTTACCCTCGGGTGAAAAGTGCTCTATAAGTGCAACTATTATTATTATAAAAAAACCCGACAACGTTTGGAAGGCCTAATCTTGCTATTGCGAGTCAAAGTGGTGGCTTCACAACGCTGCCATGCGAGAGTGAATACAATAGCGTTCAACAATTCGTTGACTGACAACACCTTCATAATTTCTGCAGGGTCTTGCAACGTAGAGCTGTCCACTGCAGAGTGGTGGTGAAAAATCTAATGATGGTCATTTGTGAGTGAGCCATTGTGCATCAGGATCAAAGTCCTTGCACAAACATTAAAAAGTTATCTTCAACCGATTCTGATAATAAAACTCAGCAATTCTGGCCTCCTTCATAGTCATGTACTTTTGACAGGAGTAGATATATTCTTGCATCACGTTCACAGTGCTACTCCCATTCTTTACATATTATTAGTTATAAGCCCTTTCAAGTCTCCTCCAGGATAATTACATTTGGCTTGCCCTGTTTTTCTTCTTGCATATGTAAATATTTCCAGAAGCTGAACGTCAGTATCCAGGTCCGCTAGGCGTTTTTTTGTACACGAAAGGAAAAACGGAGGGCTGGAGGCTGACGCTGCACCGTGTATGAACCCCCCCACATGCATGTGGGGGTCATCTCCTGCGAGTAGGCGTGACGTCATGGTGTTGGCCTGTTGCTGCACATGCTGTGGAGGGTGGTTGTGGTGGCGACAGGTGATCTTGCTGCAAGGGGTCTTTTCTTTAGAGTTACGGTGAGGTTATGAAACGCTTGCCCGGCCCGAGGCGGTTGAGTGACTTCTGGGTGCATCCACATGCGCATGTGGAACCCGTGGCGTTTGTGCTGCCATGTGAAGAATAAAGGCACGGGACAAAATCTCTCGGCTTACGCCAAGTGTGCTTCAGGGTAAGCTATGTGATACCCTTTGCATTGTATTGCTGTGCACCGGTGTCTACAATAGTCTAGGTTTGTACAATTAATGATTATTGCACTTCTCGAGCGCTTTTCACCCGAGGGTCACAAAGCGCTGCACAGAGCTGTGGAGAGAATGGCATGTCAACAACGACATAAGAGCAAATCAGCAACAATAACGTTTTTTTGTTTATAGGAGACATCTGATCTCTGAAGCGTGCATTGTCGTACACGGGTTGAAAAGTTGGTGTGGTGTCGCATTTTTGAATGATGTGAGCGCTTGATGCATTTCTTGGTGGAACAATCGGCTTTTGAGCTATCTGCTTAAAGCTTGTGTTATGTCTCTGTGACACCATCTTCACGCGTAACCTTTATGCACCGACAAGAAGGACAGTTGCAGTTTTTAATGACAACATGCTCTCTGGTAATTCGGAATGTACAACTGAAATTTCATTGAATTGTCAAAAGTATGTGCCTTGTCAAGCAACAGTTTGGCTCAGTTTGACAACGTTGGCTGAACTATACACATGTATGCACACTATTCATGTTAGATTTCATCGTGGTTCATACCTCGACTTTTTAATGATGTTTAATTAATTCATCCTCAGGCGGTACGGTGGTGCAGTAGTTAGTGCTGTCGCCTCACAGCAAGAAGGTCGTGATTTTTCTCTGGGTACTCCTGTTTCCCCCCCACCATACAAAGACACGCTGCTGCCTGGGTTAATTGGCCTGTTGAATAAATTGCCACAAAATGTGTGCCCTGTGATGTACTGGTGTCATATCCGGGATGGGCTCTGGCCCTCTCGTGACCTTGTACGGGATTACGCGGGTATCGATAATGAATGAATGAATCATCCTCCATCACTTCCCATATATTCCTTTGGCAAATGTCTAACTGGCTGCAGTTAAAGTGCCTCGCAAATGCGGTTTTCACTACTTCAGCGCTCGCCTCAGTAATAACCCTTGTTTTCACCGTACCGTTTGTTTTAGTAGTTGCGCAGCAATATATTTAACTTACTTTTCTTACCCATACTGAGTTTGTGGTTTAATAGCACAACATTCGTGTTTTTGAGGAGACACAATCAATTGTTTTCTAGGGTGCAAGCTCTAAATTACTTCAATGCTTGCTTGCCAAATTGTTATGGACTTTGTGATTATAGTCGTACCCCAGATACTATCTGCAAACAGTTGTGTTCCACGCTTTTAGCTGTAATGTGTAAATCAGCTGGGGGGTCGTTGAGATACAGTTGAAGGTTTCCACCATTGATTCTTTAACAAGAAAAATAATACGTTACAACGAGAAAAAAACCCTGCAGAATAAGGGCAATGTCCAACCTTTAGATTATGTCGTCACTCTTGGACCTGGCATTATTGCACAGGTCTTCAGCCTTGGCTTTTATTACGGGATGTTTGTACTTGGGCAAGTGTTTAAAAAAAAAAGGACATGACGATACGAACTTTATCACCTATGGGTACTTTATTTTGCCAGTAGAGAGATGTAAATAAATAAGCTTTACCAATTTTTCTGGCATTAAGAAATGCCTATAGCTTAAACTGCTCAACCCGAGCTACAAAGACATTTAGATTGTGTTGTCCTGAACAAATTGCTTTTCGGCAACACCTGGCTAGCACTGACACTAGGCTCTAAAGGAAGCTGTCTGGTGTGGGCCAATAAGTTTCAAGGACAATGCATATATTATTAGAGCATTTTGTTTGCATTTTTTGCCACAAGCGTGTGTGTTTTTTGCAAACTTGACACTTCATGAAAGATGTCTATTCGGTGTTTTTAAGAACTTAACACTGTCATGTTTCACCTATGTTGATTTTTGGTTTCTTGTTTTCTTCAAAAAATCATATCACAATATTCCTTGAGAAAACAATAGTGATGATAATTGCATTTAAAGAGCGCTTTTCGCCCGAGGGTCACAGTGCTGCACAGAGCTGCGGAAGAGAACAGCATGCCAACAACAACGGCAGAGAATGGCAAATCAGCAACAATAACTTTTTTGGGTTTTTTTTTTTACAAATCCTCGCTGTGGCGAGAACACCATGTCAAGAATAACATATTAAACTATATACAGCAGTGGTTTGACCCAATGGCACAGCACATGCGCAGCCAATGGAGAGAGACAAATTCATTGCCGTGGTATGTCATGAATTATTTCCAAAGCAGTTGCCAGAATATAAAGAGCACAGCATCAGTTCTTAGCTCAAGTAAAGTGTTGTTGAGAGTCGTGGGTGGATGTCGGTCTCTGTAAAAAATATCGCCACGCGTTGGTCCGTGAAAAAAAAGACTTACATTGTGGGGTGTGCAGTGGCATTCGAAATGAAGGCGATCTGGAGGAAGCTGGCAGGTCCAGGCTGCTCGCACTATCGGAACACTGATTTAACACTGCTGAGGTCCGGTGCTCGTATCCTGGCTGTGTGGCAACCATGATTCAGCTGGATTCTCAAGTGTAGTGTGTTGGTCATCTCAGCCTCGTCACTAATTACTGCGTAAAAACAATCATCTTTGCAAACGATATTATTTGTATGCGTCACGTGCCTATGACTTCTTCTTCATCTTCATCCGCTTTATCCGGTGCCGGGTCACGGGGGCAGCAGTCTAAGCAGCGATGCCCAGACTTCCTTCACCCCAGACACTTCCTCCAGCTCTTC
>JAZEWT010000009.1:14217116-14272483 GCA_036362905.1 Mordacia mordax | reverse complement strand
GTGAGCCTACTGGAAGGCGGGCCCACGTCGCCATTTCGGGCTGAGCCCGGCCGGGTCCCGTGGGCAAAGACCCGGCCACCAGGCGCTTGCCTGCGATCCCCAGCCCCGGGTCTGGCTCCAGGGTGGGGCCCCGGTAACGCCAATCCGGGCGACGTAACGGTCCTCATTTGTCTTGTATTCATGAAGGGCTTGTGAACCGCTCTTAGTCTGGCCCATCACCTGGGACCTGCTTGCCATGGGAGACCCTACCAGGGGCGTAAAGCCCCCGACAACATAGCTCCTAGGATCATTCGGGCACACAAACCCCTCCACCACTGTAAGGTGGCGGTTCAAGGAGGGGGGGTAGTGGGACCAACATGAGAATAAGTGAGGAGACTAATCGTAGTGTCATGCGGCCTTATTATTGAGAAGGGAGTGCTGGTACTGATGTAGGGAGAGGATACCAACTAACCATGTGTCCTGGTTGAGCTGAATAGTAGTGTCCTAGCCTTCTTCCTGACCTGAGAGATGTATTTGCTGAAATGTAATGCATTCCGAATTGTTGTTGGACTCCATGCCTGCGTGGCAATTGCAGATGGATCAGATTAAACCTCACCGTGCTGAACATTAACATTTAATACTCACATTTAGACGGCTCCGCTTTGTTTTACACCAGTATTCCCGCAGCACGCTAATTAAACGGCCAATCAGTAACGTCCCACTGGCTCTTAAAGGTACACATTCACAATGACCGCGGCAAACATGAGCACTGCTTCGATGAAGCCGTGAGGAAAGGGCCCTTGTATGGCAGTGACGTGAGTGCCGCTGCCATCGGCCTGCTGGTTCCGACAGCTCAGCCGGACGGCGTGGGGATTGCCAAGTCGTGGAGTGCGCGTGCGCTCAACGGCATCGCCGCTGGCGCATTGGACTCATGGCGGCAGTGCACGTTCGTAGCTCCCCGGATGAGTTGAGCATGCTCGGCATCGATGGGGGGGCCTCACGTCAATCAAAACGGCGGACGCAGATTCGCCGTGCTGTCTCAAATGCTCCATGTAACATAATGCGGCCCCTTTAATAACCATCAAACGTGTGCAGCTGTGACTGGCAAGTGAATTGTTGCTCGGCGTTAACGTTTATCCAACTTGTCCGATATTGGGCATTGTTTTGATACTTTATCAACAAAATTGTTTTTGCTTGTACACTGCCACTTTTAACATGATTGTCGAACATCATTTTTGAACTATTGGACGAAACCCTCACTCGGCTGCCTGTCCACCGTTGTGCATCCACATCACATTATTATCTCCAAGCTCACTCTAATAATTCACTGTCATATGGCATATCCACACAGATTCGTGGGCAAGCACTGCAATTAAAGCACATTTTCATCCTAATAATGGCCCAAAATCCACTGCCAGTCTCTTGGAACCAAGTTGTAGACCACGGATGAAAACCTATGAATATGCATTTTGGCATAAGTTGCTTGCTTAAGAACTGCTTAATTGAGTAGTGTACTAATAGAAGATTCTGGCGAAATTGATATGTTGTGATCATCTAGTTCTGTTGCAGCTTTCATCCTGGGCACATGTTCAGGCTGGCATATTTTTTATTGTGTAAGTTATCTTGTGCCAACAAAGTTCTTAGGACCATGTATTCCAAACATCATTTACGGTGACTATGTTTTCTTCTCACATTTTGTTCCAAACCACCTCTTTCCTATCTCACAGGAAATGTATGCAGGAAAGTGAGCTGGTGAAAAGCATGTTCATTAGTCGGCGATCCGTGCAACGCTTCTGACGTACATTGTTTACGAGCGTACATTTACTTTGGCTGCCTTTCCAAAATACCAGTTCACTAGCCGTAATGTTTACGAAGATAGAATAGGTTTTTGATGTTATTTTACAAAAAGAATGCAATATGGCAGTGGGTACTGATAATACGCATTATTTAATTTGTTTAAACCACACGAGTGAATTTCTAAGTGCAAATATTTTTTTTAAAAATTTCCGACAGTACTCATGAACACGAACCAGTGTGTCGTGTATCTACGGGATATTTCGGCTGTTCGTCCTTGAAAGCATACACCTCTTGCTGTGATGTTTGTGTTGTCAGCATTGCTAATATTTTTCGGTTTGTGATCGTGTGCGCATCGCAGGACATGTGGGATCACTCTCTGAGGCAGGAAGCAGCTTGCTTTCATGCAATTAATAAAATTGGCGGTGAAAATATCGTAACGAAAATATTCCCCAATTAAGTATTTTTGTTTTGAGCCAATCGACTGACAGACATCATAGAGCCTGGCGATGTGGTGGACAATGGGAGACCGACTGACGACTGAGAGGAAATTAACGAGCCCAAATAAATACAAAGGACTAAGAGAGTTTAGTAACCTTATTAGAGAGAACAGTCCATCAAGGACAACCATAAAAGGTAATTAGTGATATGATTAATGTCTGGCAGTGGGAAAGGAGCGCTTTGTGACCCTCGGGTGAAAGCGCTCTGGAAGTGCAAATATTTTTATGTCAAGAATAAGGAGGCGGCAGAAGAGAAAGCAGTCAGTCTCCTGCAGTGTGACCGGGGCCTTTTACAGTGAGCCTTGGTTGATGGAGCAGTCAGTGAGCAGAGGGGAGTAGTAGAGTAAGGTTATGGTGAGAGGGGATGGATAGGAGAGTACGTGCACAGAGAGTAGCATAAGATGAGAAGAAATCAGGAGAGTACATGGAAGGGAGCAGCGTGAGCTTAGAAGGGAGATGTACTCCATGGTGCGTCGTCGGAGGACTTGAACGAGGTGAAGCTCGGTCCCGGTATTGATCTGGGATTGGATTGAAAGCCAGTGGAGGGCTCGTTTATGGCACGGGCAAGCAGTGTCTGGCAGAAGTTCAACACGTGACAGTTCATGCCCCTTGGCTAACCCACGACAGCATTGTGATCAGCACGTGATAGGAAAAACATCTCACGTGTTCATTAGATGCATTAAAAAGCCCATAAATCTTTGCAAGGTATGTTTTGCTTGAATGCCTCCGTGCTTCACCTAACCACCCCATCATGCCTTGCTATGTAGCAGTCCCTGAAGTTAAGCAGCTTTTTTTTGCAAATAAACAATGTCTGTCCTTATGGAGCCAACCTGTCTGTGGATTTTTAAATAACGCAGTAAATTATAACCTGCCGCTGTTGGCAGTTTTGCTCTCAGACACGCGCGATAAACACGCGCGGGTTTTGCCGCTGAATGTTTAGCATCACCCTGCAGGCAGACGCTTCTCCATGAAATCAACCTGAGAGGCCTTCGCCCCTCTCGTCACGGCCGTGCGCGTGACCCCCTTCTCGCGCGCGGCCCTGTGGCCCCGCTGCTCGCCCGTGACCATTTGCTCCGAGTGTGTGCTCGTGCAGGGTCTGTTGACCGGACGAAATTAATTGTGGTGAGGCCAAAGAAGGAAACGCAATGAGATAGGCGTTATATTAACATTTGGAATTGAGTGTCTTTTCTTTGAAAAATTCCATGAGTACTTTGTTATGTCTGGTGAGCCTTATTTTGAACTGGCTGTGGTCAAGTTTGTGTTCTTAGCAGCTAAGCTAAGTAAAAAACTAACAACCTGAACTAATTAAGGAGTGACATAATTTTTTGATTTACAGTTGGAGCGCATTCCTTGCTCCAGCGCATTGAGAACGCAAAGCGTGGACATAGCATGTCCAGCGGCCCACCTGAGCAGACCGACTCCACATCATCATGGAGTTTTAACAACGCCACCTTATTTAACCATAATAAATAAAATTCATAACACGGGACACAAATTAAATTTCGAAGGTGTTTTTGAAGAAAGAACGACTGAGAGGCGCGATTAAACAGCAGAGATGGGCACCAGACACTTCGTCCGATATATTACAATGGTATCGGCAAATTCATTCATGAGTGTTTTTTTATTTCTGGGAGGTAATCTGAAAACCCGGAGGAAACTCATGCAGAACAGAGGGAAGATGCAAATTCCACTCAGAAAGGTGCCTAAGGCAGGACGTTATTTCTGTGAGGCACCGATGTTACGACTGTATATGCACCCTGCCGCCCAGTCCTCGTCGAAAGACTCCTTGCGATTCTCCATATTTAAAATTAAATTTAACGTCTATACTTGCATTGCACGTGTATTACACTCAATCCAATCCCATCATTGTGTGTTTTCAACCTTGCTCAAGAGCAATCGTAGTTGACGCGATCATTCTCAGGGGCGTGCCGTATAGATGCCATAGCAACAATAAACATAATAGCAAATACGTGCATGACCAGACCTGACTTGGACAGACTGGAATGGTCCAGTGGGATTGCACCACGTCAAGATTCATTCGGTGACCGTCAAGGTCAGGGGATGTGACGATGAAAGATCTTGTTGTGTGTAAACAACCTATGATTAAAGGTGTGTGCAGACATGTCATTGAAACTGCTGCCCCTCTGTGTTGTGTATATGGAGTTGCATGCGTATTCTGGTTTCTAGAAAATTTGGCAACAAATACGCTGATCACCACGCCTCGTCCTCACAGCGGGTGTAACTGGGCGGCAACTGAAAGGCGCTCGTGTCGATTAAAGGTGCTACCTGGCAATGTAGCTGTATTTCAGTGGTGCAGTTAGTAGTACTGCTGCCTTACAGCAAGAGTCCCTGGTTTGGTTCCCGGCCCGAGTACCTTTCTGAGTGAATTTTACATGTTTTCTGTCCCCCCGTGTTCCCCTGGGTTTTTTCACCAGGTGCTGCTGTTCCCTCCCACCATCCAAAGACACGCTGCTCCCGAGGTTAATTGGCCTGCTGAGTAAATTGCACCCAATGCCCTGCGATGGACTGGCATCACATCTTGGGCATAGCCCCGCCTTGCACACTGTCAGGATAAGCTCTGGCCCTCCATGACCCTGTGCAGCTTTAAGTGGGTATTGATAATGATGATGAATCCTCAACAAGTTATGGAGGAGGGGTGCTGGTGGTGCAGTGGAGTAGCCCTGCAGCTTCACAGCAAGAAGTTCCATGGTTTTATTCCTGGCTCGGGTGCCTTTTTGTAGAGCTTGTACATTTTCCCTGCGCACACGCGGGTGTTTCTCTGGGTATTACGCTTTTCTGCAACAGTCCAAAGACTTGCTGCCTGTTAATTGTCCTGAATGAATCACACCCAATGCACTGAGATATTGTAAATTGCTTACCCCCTCTCCACTGAACAACTGTTCAATAGAGTTATGCAGCTAAGTGGTTCCTTCCAGCTTAAATACAAACTGATTGACTGACATGGAGCCTTAATATGTATAAGTTATGAAAGTCATCCGATTAGAGACCTATATCTCGTTTATGAAGCAGGCTGGATACGCAGTCGTGACATCTCCTTGCAGAAAGAAAGTCCTGCCTGCGGCAGTTCGTTTCCCACCTCGGGTGATTTTCTATGTGGAGTTTGTGTGTTGCTCTCTCCCTATTCTGCATGGGTTTCCTATGGGTTCACAGTTCTTCTCCCACAACAAAAAAAACAACTCATTAATTAATTGTCCGATAACGTAATATTATATAACAAGCAGTGTCGAGCAGGTTTGCTCCGGCTGACCATCTGGCTGCCTCCTCTGTGGTTTCCTCACTACGCCTCCATATCCGTATTTCATCCATGACCAGGTGTGGAATTTTCACGGCGCGTTATAAATTGAATTGTAATTTTGTTCCTGCATCTCTACTTTCCCAAAATGGAAGGAATAAAGCAGAGGCTCTCAACCTCTTGCACCTCATGGCCCACGTGGCCTGACTTGCGTCTGGTGTTCATCAATGCCTAGGCGATGCTCGCAGCCAACTGATGGATTGTGGCTCACCGATTGAAACTAACGAACTCCTAAACTAACGGATTCCTATACTAATTATCACAACCATTTTTTTCGTCTGTGATGTACCATATGATTAGACAGAGCATTTGGAAAGCCATCAAAATACGTGAAAATGGAGGAAATTTTACTTGTGGGTGACCAGATGTACAAATGTCTAGATCACTCCTCATTCATGTGGTACAATTAGGATGTGTTCCAAATGTAGTATATATATATGTGACCACATCTCAAGACGTGGTGCGTGCATATTTATTTTAAGAGAGAAGCCGTCGTTCACAGGCAGAGAGGAGAAAGGAAGACCTTGAACCTGGACTTGGAATAAGGGCTCTAGAGTACGGATAGCTGGGGGCATTAAGGACAGGGTCAAGATATAACAGTAGTGGACACCAGAATACTTTACTTGTTGAATGCAAACAATGATGATGCAATCACATATTTTCACATCATCACACTACCCCAGGTGGCCTTAACCGTAGAGCAGGATTTTGAATGCGCTTTCTGGAAATTTCTAGATATTCAAAGGTGTCTGCTCAATACCACAGTAATCCTTTTATCTTAGATTCAAAGAGTTTTTCATTCAGCTGTAATATATATGAAAAAATTTCTGTCCACTTATGCTCTACATTGTGTAAAAAAGCCTGATTTGTTGCATGACCTGCTGTATAGCCCAATTTAAAAAAAACACGACATTACTAACGATGTTTACATTATCCTCAACCAGCCACATCTTGAGTAGTTCATGATGCCTACTTGGAGAGTTTCTATGTGAAATGTAGCATTTCTGTAATGTGAAACTGCGACATCTTTTGCGACGATAAGGCCCAGAAGACGTCAGATGGAAAATCTTGTGATATTCAGTCATGGCGTAGCACACTCTGGACATGAGCTGCCAGACTGTGTACATTTGCCGGCCTGTGCAGTGCTCGACGTACAACACCCCATCGAATCTGCTAATAGTGGCAAAAATAGTGGGATTTGCTGCAACTGCTATCCGATAATGATAATAATAGTTGCACTTCTAGAACGCTTTTCACCCGAGGGTCACAAAGCGCTGCACAGAGCTGTGGAGAGCACTTCATGTCAACACACATATGTGCTACTCATAGCAAGGGAACTGGGAACACAACAACACAAACAGGGACCTGTTGGCTACATACACCACGTGACCAAGGCTACAGGGTGAAAACCCAAGTACCTCAGGAACCTAGATGCACGAGGGAGTAACAACTCAATGTCGTTAAGGGAAAAAAGTGAAACTCCTGCCTGCTGTTAATTCCTTCTCACTGCAGGTTCGATGCCTCACATTGTGGAAGAAGTGTATGCCACTGTGCCAGGCACAGTGAGGAAAAGTCATCATCGTTATTATCAATACCCGCTTAATGCTGTACAGGGTCGTGGGAGATCTGGAGCCTATCCCTGCAGACAGGGCGCAAGGTGGAGCTATACCCGGAATGTGACGCCAGTACATGGCAGGGCACTGGGGATAATTTATTCAACAGGCTAACCAACATAGGCAGCAGCATGACTTTTGACGGTGGGACGAAACCGGAGTACCAGGCAAAAACCCACGTGGACACGGAGAGAGAACACGTAAACTCACACAGAAAGCCACCCGAGACAGATCAAACCCAGGTATTTCTTGCTGTGAGGTGACAGCGCTACCCACTGCGCAACCGCGCTGCTTGTTCTGTGCAAAAAGCAGAACGCATTGTCCAGTGGGTTGCATAAAAATCTTTTGTAATGTGCCATAGAGTCGAACGTTTGTGTTCGTCTTAGTCAATGATGTTGCAGCGTCCTTCCTCTGTGCTTGCATGAGGGTGGGACATCATCGCTTGTGTTGGCAATGACAAGCCATGATCCTAACATTGCTGTAACTGAACAAAACAAAAAGTCCCATCGCAATCAATATATATCCTTAATTAATATGAGAAAATTTCAACTCTGGAAATTTAAACGTCAATTTGACTGCTGTGAAGCGAGTGTTTGTTTGTAGCGGGTGCACGACGCGTTCCCGGGTGTTGCGAAACCACGTCGCTTGAAGTGACCTCAGAATTAGTTGTATGAATCTTATTCCTCAGGCTGTTCTCTAACAAGAGGCTCTCCAAATGGAGGTTTCATCACTTGACACCAATAACGAAAATGTAAAAGACAAAAACACCAAGACAAACTAAAATATTAAGTTTGTAATTATATTGGTGTAGGTTTTCACAGCTAAACGTATGATAATTTCTCTTCAGAGTTGCTCTTTCAGGACGGCCATTTCGAGCCTTCTTCCTCTTATAAATTGGTCACTTCATTTTAAAAATAAGTGGTATCTTCTGCACAATAAACCCTTCACTTCTATGATCATCCGCATTTTTCTTCCACGATGGCATCCATATGTTTGAGGCGCAGCACTGCTCATCCACTCTGGAAATTCCACATTCCCGTGGTATGGTTTAGTTTCAGTGCAGGACAACCACTGCTATTAAACCGGAATCAAAGAATGTACGGTGACCTGATTTGATCTTTCATCGGTATTTCAACGGCCAGTCTCCAGCTCCTTAAGCCAAGTGCTCTGCTTATGGCACAACTCGTCTGAACGGTGAAGACTTTTGGGCAAGTGTATAATGCTAGTAAATCTTCGCAGGTTCTGCAGACACTTGGCTGGAGGTTGGTCCAGCATGTCACATTGAAACAGTCCAGATTTGTTACTGAGAATTTATAATGTGAGAAGCTCTGTGGTTATTTGTCTTCAAAGCAATGATTTAATGATGGATGCATGTTATGCTAATAGCACAGTATGTCGTGTAATGATTTAAGAGCTGGTACAGTCGACTTAGTGAGCTAAAGCAGTAGAATTTGAAATTGAAGTTCTCATTAATGAAGAAAAATCTAAATAATAAAAAAATGTCTCGAGGTAATTTGGTCCAATGCATTGCTTCCACAAACATCTGATGATGAGCTGTCTGTATCTGGATGCACTCATGAGGAACATTAGGCACTTGTAATTTTATGTCATGATATTAACACAGTAGATCTTGTCAACGCTCCATGTTACCAATCTATTAATGTCACCAAGTTCCAATTTAATGTCAGTTTCTTGTTTGTATATATGTATAAAACGAGATAATTTTTTTCTACTGATGTTAGTTTTCATGGCTCCGATGCATAATGATTGCTCACTAAAGCCGTTCTTTTAGGATAGCCATGTCGAGCGCGCCTCTAAGCTCCTTTGCGACGTTTCATTTCCCACCTTGGAGGCATCTCCAGGCATTCCGTGACTGAGTGAACTCTGTGTGACTGTGCTGTTTTATATATGTCTTTATCACATCCTCCCCTCCTGGATCCCTCGCTGCCCTCTGCCAGTATCCATTGTTTTGATGTTAATCCAATTTCACTTAATCCGATCCCTCCACTAGTTTAAGGATGACTTGAAATTGCATTCCTACCTCATGGACATCTGCTGAGTTGTTTACAGGTAGTTAATTTTAGGGGCTGTTTTTCCTGTTAAATTTAAAGCTGGATGCCATGTTTGGATGAGTTTTATTCTCATTTCTTGTTAACAAAAAATGTTTAACTCCCTGTGAACAATTGGGCATACATCCATGATGTAGGAATGCAATTTCAAGTTATTGTTAAACTAGAGGTGGGATTAAGATATGAAGTTTAGTGCTACCTTTAACAAATGTGGACACAATATTTGAAAATGAATCTAACTGTGTATAGGAATAGCTTACCTAGAGTGCATTAAATATTGCATGGTGAGGTGTATTGTTGCATTGTGAATACAAATTAGACTTGATAATAATATTTAAGGATCATAACAACCATAATCTGTCCACTCTCTCCACCCCTCACAGTCTTGCCACAATCCATCGCACTTATACACGTGAGCTAATCTGATCGCTCGCTCCGCACTGCTTGTTATCGGCTCGGACGTGTTTCCTATTCCAGCTGTCATTCCTGTTATTTCATTCCACCGCTAGCCTTGTCAACCCGACCGTCATTCCTTAGAGCAACCGTATCCTCTCCTGCTCCAGCACGCTTCAGGGTGACGAAGCCTGGAGGTAACGCGCATCCGCCGTACGCCACAGAGGTTCACGGTTGCAATCCATCGGCCACCACTCATTAATAGTGTGGTCTGTATTGACCCTAGTGATACTGCGTTCTGTCTGCTCTGCGGTGAGCGGGAAAGAGCTCGTGACATTCTTGAATAGGCGTTTGTGTGAAGGCGTCATAGGCAAAATCTGCCAAGTTATTAAATTATCCGCAATTTACTCAATAAGAATGTACATACCACTTCCTGTGAAAACTTGGCAAGGCCCGCCTGAAAAATGATTATGCCTCAGTGAGGCTTTCATGGGTAAACAAGCTTCATAGCAATAATAATAATAATTGCACTTTTACTGCGCTTTTCACCGAAGGGTCACAATAACAACACCGCAAATTTGTAAATAAAGTGTACCAAGGTGGGAAATGGACTGGTAGTGTGTGAACCAAAAGCACGTGGCAAAAAAAAAATCTATTTATTTATTATCATTACAGCAAGCAATGCAGATCTGCCTTTCACCCATCTGGCAGCTGGTCCCCAGGATTTGCATTATGTGCCCGGTGGTATAACCTTGACCGTGTCATCGCAGCTTGGGACTTTTGAAGCGTGTAGTGAGTGGCCTTAATAAACTTTACACATCTCGCTTTAAGATGATATGTTTTGTTAATGCGTTTAGAAATGAAGAGCTTGGGAGGTTGTTTACACTGGTTCACTGCCTTGCTTCCTCCCAGTTTGTTTGCCTCCTCAGCAGTTGTGGGACGCAATTTGCTTGGACGGCGCGATATAAAACTAAACTATTATTTTTTCTTGGAGTAATCACCTTGTTTGAGGCCAGAATTATGTAATGCAAACCTTGAAGCAATGTTTCGTAAGTAGCCTACAGCAATTACTCCCAATCTGGTTACCGACGCTGTTATCAAAGGCTTTTTATTTCAGGAGAGTCAATGAGACATGATTGCTATGCCTCTCGGCTACAACTGAACCCGATTGAATATTGTGTCAGTATTTTAACAAAAGGAATCTTCCACATAGGGACAGCCAAGTGTGTTATATAGCCAAATTGTTATATATCTTTGGCTTTATTACAATAGAACATCTCATCTCATCTCATTATCTGAAACCGCTTAATCCTATATAGGGTCACGGTGAGCCGGAGCCTATCCCGGAAACACAGGGCGTAAGGCAGGAATACACCCGACGACGGGACGCCAATCCATCGCCGGGCATTGCGGGACAATTTTAGTCTGCGAGCCAATCAACCTATCCAGGAGCATGCTTTTGGACTGTGGGAGGAAACCGGAGTACCCGGCGAAAACCCACGCGGACACGGGGAGAGCATGCAAACTCCACACAGAAAGGCACCCGAGCCGAGAGATTCGAACCCGGGACCTTCTTGCTGTGAGGCGTCAGCGCTAACCACTGGGCCACCGCGCCGCCCACAATAGAACATTACTGATAATAATAAAACTGTAACGCTCATCCCTCTGTAAATCCACTGCTGGATGAAGGCTTTCCAATGCTGTCAGCAGTCGAGGCTGTTTTGACAGTCGGAATTCAGGCTAATTTTGTGAGTACAGGATAATGTAAAATTTACGTTGACATTTCAATATAATAAATGTAATGCTTCAATTAGTGTGATGATTGCTTCGAAAAGCTGCTCTCTTAGGACAGCCGTGTTGATCTCTTCCTCCATCGCGACGTTTCGCCTCACACGTTGGAGGCATCCTTAGGCATTGGAGGGAGGGGAGTGATCGACGCGGCTGTCCCGAGCAAGCAGCTTTTCGAAGCAATCATCATGCATCGAGCTGTGAAAATCTACATTGTTACATTTCAATTAGTGTGTTTTATACCTGTCATCACCCCTATTGATCCTGTTTTTAAATGTTATATAATGATGTAGGTTTTCACGGCTCGATGCATGACGATTGCTTCGAAAAGCTGCTCTCTCGGGACAACTGTGTCAATCGCTCCCTCTTCTCTCCTCGCGACGTTTCGCCTCACACGTTTGAGGCATCCTCAGGATGCCACGTTAGAGGGATCCTCAGGATGCACCGAGAGAGCAACTTTTTGAAGCAATCATCAATGTTATATAACGTCGATAAAAGTAAATAAACCGTTAGAGCTGCTTTAGCTGCCAGTAACACATTTCTTTAAAAAGTATGTAATCATCACATCAACAATATCCACCATTCGCCAATAAGTGACGGTGACGTCATTGTGGGTTACCTACGTTTGGAAACCTTGTGAAGTGAGAGGCTCATTGGCAGGTCATGGGATAGACCCAGGTGTTGTGAGCTAACCGACATGATTGACAGACATACCACCTGTGCACTCCACTGCCAACTTGCTGTATTAGCACACACACCACCGTGTCCCACTTAATGGGATTAAAAATTAGCTCAGCATCACGTTTATGCCATGTACAATAAGCCTACCTGCTGGAACGGCCATCAAAAATCTGATGAATACGTTACAGTGGCCTATTGTTTAATGTTCACGCTAAATATATGCACGTGTATCGTTGACGACTGCTGTCTGTTATTGCCATACGTGAACATTCTGGCCATCTGTATATTCATGCATATGCACATGTTTACACCACACTCGTGTGTACACACTGTTATGCGTCCAGCTCTATTGTCAACCCACTTGCATGATGGCGTATGCTTTACCAAAACGCCAACACACCGGTCGGTGCCGGCTGATGAAGGTATGGGGTGACATTATAGGAAGGTACAGCACAACAACGGCATTTTTTGTAGTGCCCTCTGCTGGAAGCATAGCCCCACAGCAGCCTGTGGCACCTATCGAGGCCCAACCCGCTGAGTTTCCGGGCTCTGACAAGGTTTGCCGCAGTCCAGATGGTTTGGTCGCAGGCACACCACACGATTTGCCCCCTTTAGTCAGAGCGCTTACATAAAAAGAAGCTGTTGATGAAAAACACTCGGTCGTAGCCATCATCGTGACCGAACCTGTTCTGTGTTCTCTTCTTTCTCTCTTGCAGCGGCGCGGTGCCATCTCATTTGAAAGCTCGGATCAGAATGCCATATACGTTCGCATGCTAGGTAAGTGTGCCTTCCTTGCCTCCTCCTCACTGCCACTGCCTACACAATCATCAACTTACTTACCCAAGCGCTTTCTACTGGAGCCAAATTTAACATTGGTTTGGCCGTGTAGTAACTTTTATGTCATAATTCTCATTTAAAAAAGACTTTTCATGATTGCATTGACCGGCAACGTGCAAATGGAATTTTTCTCAAACTGCTATGTTCGTCTTCAGGTTGTGCTTCGAGAAGTCAAGCAGCTGCAAGAGCTGACTGCTTTAAATACCCGTTGTCATATCAGCAGCTAACTACCAGTTAATGAGAACATGGTCTAAATGCATCATGTCCATGTGTTCACATTTCAGTCTGGGCTACTTTCTCTGAATGAAAAATGAACATTTTATGTCCGTGTTTGGGCCCTTGGCTATATAGCAATACACACCCTCTCATTTGAGACATTAGCACAAGTAAGAGTCTGGACAATTGAAGAATATATTTCTTTATTTGCCTCATTTATTCCTCTCTGATTTGAAGAATAGTTACCTTCATTAGACTAAATGTAGCAGTAGCAATTCATTGATACCAACACGGATCACTCCCTGCATTACATCGTGGGCATAAGAATCCATTTTAATCGCTGACGCAGAGAATTGATACGCATACCTATTTAGCAGAAAAACACTGCAGGACCACAGGCTTCGCTGTGGTCTGTTGTTGGGAGAAACTAGTGTATTTTGTTCCTTTTTGACCAAATGGCTTTAACCATGTAAAGGCCAAGTGGTCACTGCTCAGGTGAAACCATTCCATTGAGCAGGGCTAGTGCTAATCTTACCCACTCCACTGGCCCAGTGGCAGAGCTCTCGATCCGAACGCTACGACCTCGCATTACAGTTGTGGATTGACTCCACTCATCATCCCTCTGGAGTGGATTATATCAGTACCACTTTGAGGTTGTTCTACAGATAGACTCACCTGCACCACAGGCACGTGAAATGTCAGATTGCTAGCTCAGGGCTGTAAACAGGAGATGAGCACCACTTCAATGCACATTTGAGCAGGAAATCACTGACTTTTTGAAGCGGATCTGCCAAGTGGACACAGAGGGGTGGGCCTGGTGGCCGGCATGACCCTTGTCCAAGGCATGTTACTTGGGCAGGGACAATGGGATCTCTAACAATGCCCATCAAGGGTTTCAGGGGAAACGCTCTAGGTGTCTCCTTGGTCCTCAGTAATTCCGTTTCCACCGTATTGGGATATAAACTATATATTAGTGCTTGGGAATACTTGATGTGGTAGTTCAGAGATATAATGCTCAAAAACATTTAACAGAAGTTGGACGAATGCATTTCAAGATTGTAAAAAAAATGCCTAATTTATTTAGCATTCCAACTCTCACAGATGAATGCCATCGACTTGTTTTTCACTGTGATTCAGTAATAGGAATTCCACATCCTAAGACAGGGACGAGTGAATTCATTGGACAAAACATTTAGTCAGCCATGGAGGCTAAAGGGCTCAGTGCTAAACTAACCAGCACTCTAACCAGCACTCTCAATCACCACCCCTGTATCTTACCACAGTTCGAGCCACTGCTCTAACAAACCATGCTGTCGCTTGGCCTGCTATACATAAAATATATATATATATTTCCAGCTTTTACAGTTCTCACAAATTATGCACACTTGAACGCATCTACGAGTAAATTGAGCAATGAAATTAAACCTCTCATAATGCTGATGGACTCCACAAATGGTTAGTAATGTCGAGAAGATTGTGGTACCCCTGCCATTCGTGAAACACATTCTGTGGGGGTAAACGTAAAATTATGACATCGCATTACGATGGAGATTTCTTGTTGTATAAAGTGTGTGCTGTGCATTGTCTTTGTAGCACAGCTAGTGTTTCCGTGTCTCTCCCTCTTTGTGTGTCTGTCATCGTGTCTGTTGTCATGTCTGTTTATGATTACCTCTGTCTCCATGTTTCTCACGTTGTCTACATTCCTCTGTGTGTGTGTCTCTCTTTGCCTTCCTGTTCGTCTATCTTCCCGTCTCTCTATGTCTCCGTGTGTTTGCCTCCGTGTCCCTCCTTGTCGCTTCTCCATGTCTGAGTGTGTCGTGTCACTTGCATTGCGACCACGAGTTTCGTTCACTCCTAAAACGTCCAACACATCCTATGTCACTTCTCTATGAATCTTGAGCTATGCGGCTGTGTTGTTACGAGCTCGACCTGATAGCATTGTATCCGTACCCTTGAATTCCACTGGCAAAACTTCACACATCTCCTTGTAGCGTCACTGAAAATAAACGCACTGTCATTCACGCATGCCCTGAACATTGATACTTTTGCTCCGAATGCTTTGAAATCATGAAACTTACAGGAGCAGTTGGTGTTCCTAGATCTTAATACATTTGTACGTTCTATGGAAAATTATGCAACAATGTATTTGAGCACATACAGATAATGTGCATTTGTATATATATGAATGTGTATACATGTGCAGCATTATTATTATTACATTCGTGTATGTGCAGTGAGGAAAGCCTCAATGTCTCATGACTTTGAAGCAGAATTCTGCTAAGTTATTTTCAGTAGGAGCGATGGTTGCCACGTAAATTACAGTTGAGTCAACGATAGCTAATTAGTCACAGTTGGACCCTGATTTCACCACACAATAGCCTACTCTTGACAGCACGGGACCTTTAACTCTCACCGTGAAGCAATTTTGCAGTTAACAGACACACAGTAATAACGAGGATGGCCGCCGGACCCGAACTGTGAACCTCTATGACGAGCTGCTGGGCCGTATCACCAACCCCTGCAGCCCGGCGCAGGCTTGGCCTTGTAAAGGAAGGGCTGCTTGGCCCATGGCTGGCGCAGACACATTATTTATTTTCTTATTTGGCGCGTACGTGCGCATATAAATACTCGGCTGTGCAGTACGCCACTCTGTTTGACCAGTGCCCTTTAGTAGTGGGTGATATGTAACCGAAAGCAGGTGGCTATGTCGACAATGACACCGGCCCATGCCGGCCGGCTTGTAGGAGAGCTCTGTGCGGTTTAGCGGAGGAATCCCGCTCGTGTGCAGGCAAGCAGTGAGCGCCAGTCTCTATGCACGACTTCTGCAGAGGTACCACACGCTGCTGCTGCTGCCGCCGCTGCTTTCTTTCGCACACACCGCGACTGTGCTCCGATGTCCATCGGGTTTCGGTGATGTTGTAAACCTTCTGATGTTGCTAGATTAGATTGCGTTTTTCTCCGCTGACCTCCCGACACATGCTTGAAATATAAAAAAAACTACTCTCTTTTAAGTACACGGTTTTAAAGGTAAATGCCACATTCGGTAGCTTGCTCGTTCAGTTTCTAGCTGTGAACACAATGGCTGTGTGTGATTAAGAGTTGTCTTACTGTCGTGCATGTTTGTTGATGTTTAACGTGAGATGGCCTTTGCTTTCCATGACCATGGGCACGAGTGAACCGTGTACTATTTGATTATCTCTGCAGTGTAAACAGACTCATCTCCCAATATTCTCATGAAGAGCCACGCGATCTATTGTTAACTTCTAGTTTTGGAAAAAAATACCTTTGGAAAAGGATGGGCGGATTTGAATGTCCATAGTGTAGACATCACATGACCAATATCATGGCTACTTGAATGTCGTGGTCCAGAGGTCATCACAACCAATGCTATTTACACCAACACTCTCTGCCACACCCTGAATCTTCTGTCAAATTCCACAACAGTTGTGTGAATGATGTCTGATCTCATAATCTTTGCTAACATCTCTCGCCATCTGGATTTTAGTCTTTACTTTGATCACCAACCTCGGCGATGGACCGGCGTCCCATCGTCGGTACATCCTTGCCTTGCGCCCTGTGTTTGCCGGGATAGGCTCCGGCTTCACCGTGACCCTGTATAGGACTAAGCGGTTTCAGACAGACTTTGATCACCAACTTCCAGGTGCCACCTCGGAGCCGCTCTTGGCAACACACCGTCCTGTGTACCACGCGCGTGTACCACCTCTCTCAATGTTTACGTA
This sequence comes from Mordacia mordax, assembly GCA_036362905.1. Taxonomy (NCBI): domain Eukaryota; kingdom Metazoa; phylum Chordata; class Hyperoartia; order Petromyzontiformes; family Petromyzontidae; genus Mordacia; species Mordacia mordax. Next base: position 14,255,560 of record JAZEWT010000009.1, on the reverse strand, counting down.
CTCGTAATGTCTTCAATGTGTTATTTTCTGCTTTTTTTAATCAACCGGCAAATTGTTTTACATCATCAAATTCTCTTCCACTGCCAGACATGTTACAAGCAAAATGATGTCACTCCAATCGCTAGATCCTCCGTTTTCCCCCAGTTCAATTTCGATTCGGAGGATTGCCCTCAATCGTTTTTATATTCTGGAACGGGTGCGCTCAAGTTGAACGCTCGCTCTCATCTCTCTACTCCCTGACTTATACAATTATTGTTATTGGCATTTACGGTGGTCTGCGGCTGCTTAGACAAAATCTCTGCTGACCACTAGATGGCAGTGAACAGCTCCTAGCCGGTCAGAAGATGATCGGTGATTATCGCTGACCTGACACATGCCTAGCACCTTTATATATAAATTAAGATTACCAAGTCCTCACTGAGTCTCAGTAACTTAGCAAGAGGGTGCTAAGTTTTCACAAATTATTGGTATTAATTATTATTTAACATTTTCCGTTATGGCAACGTATATCATCACACACATGCACATTTCTAATAAACAATACAAATAAATGCAGAATCCTACTGCTGGTAGCCCGACATTGCAAAGTGAAAAAATGCTGTTGTTCGACCCATTAGTAATGGTTGTATAGATGTTACTATGTGTGATACCAGTTGAATAATTTGTTTAGGCCAATACCAGTTACACTGCATGTTGTTTTTAGCTACGGTAGGAAAACAGAGAACCCAGAGGAAACCCATGCAGAAGCAGGGCGGGATATACACGCACCTCAGATAAAGGTGCTCAAATGAGGAATCAAAACCCAGGCCATTCTTATGGTGAGGAGTGACTGTTGTCATCTCTCCAAACTGCTACCACTCTAGCTATTGAGGTTATTGGGAAAGCAAGTCTTGTTTCCAATCAAGAGGTTTTACACATTACTAAACTGCCATTGTCTCCTCGTTTGCTGCTGCCAAGGTTAATTGGCTTGCTGAATAAATTGCCCCAAAAGTGTACCCTGCTATGTACCACTAATAATAACAGTAGGGCGCTTTTCACCCGAGGGTCACAAAGCGCTGCATGCACAGAGCTGCGGAGAGAACAGCATGTCAACAACAACGAAATTAGAATGAAACATCAGCAACGATAATGTTTTTTTTAGGGTATTTTACATATTCGAGCTGTGGAGAGAATGGCATTTCAACAACATAAGGACAGCTATGCGTACTTTTGCCAGTGTACAAATGTAAAGAGTAGAATGGGTTTTTACCATTCCTGGCAATTATACAGGTGTTAAGATTTAAAACAAAAAGACACCTTTCACAAAGTGACAAGACACTTCAACTGAAAGTCAATTAGTAGCAATAAATTATGGGACATAAAGTAAGCCGGAAAAAAAATAATTCTTCAACAAACAAGGAATAAATGTTCCTGAGCAGAGGCAGATCGGCAGATAGTCATCATCCCGGCATGACAACACTGAGCTGCATCAATAGTCCTAGCCAGAGGGCTTGAAAGCATTTCGGAACAAGTGAGTCTTGAGACGCGATTTAAAGATGCCCAGGGACTGAGCTGATCGAATCTCCAATGTAAGGGCATTCCATAGTCTGGGAGCAGTGTGTGAGAAGGCTCTGTCACCCATCGAATGGAGGTGCGATCTGGGCACATGAAGCAAGCCCGTATTTGAGGATCGGAGTGGCGGGGTTGATGAGGATGCCTGAAATAGATCACGGATGTATGCCGGAGCAGCACCAGTGAGAGCCTTGTCGGTGAGGAGGAGGATATTGAATTAAATCCTGTATTTAACCGGTAACCAGTGGAGAGACATCAACACTGGGGATACGTGATCGTTGATGCGTGTGTGGGTGAGGACTTTAGCAGCCGCATTCTGCACATGTTGGAGACGATTGATCAGGTAGGCAGGGGTGCCAGGGAGCAAAGCATTGCAGTCATCAATTCGTGAGGAGATGAAGATGTGTATTAGCTTCTCAGGATCAGAGGGTGACACGATATTGTGCAGTGTGGCTATATTTCCGAGATGGAAATAGGCTACCTTTGTCATCTTGTTGATGTGTGTTTCGAAGCTGAGTGAGGAATCGAGAGTCACACCTCGACTCCGGACTGTCTTAGCAACTTTAATGGTCTGTTCGTCAAGCATTAATTGGATAGGTTCAGCCTTGGACAATTGGTACGGGGTTCTAACAAGCAAAACTTCTATTTTGTCGCCATTAAATTTTTGGAAAGTTGAATTGAGTCAAGCATTCACTGTTGACAATGAGGACGACATGCAAATACCGGAGGCATTGATTGATGACTTTGCGTGGATATAGATTTGGATGTCATCGGCATAGCAATGGTAGCTGAGATTGAGGCTGTGCAGGATATGACCGAGTTGTTGTTGTATGTAAATGCTATAGAGGAGTGAGCTGAGAACTGAACCCTGAGGAACTCCTGCGAAAACAGGATGGACCTCTTTAGTTTTGTCCTCCGAGGCTGACGAACTACATCCCGTCGGAGAGGTAGGAGCTCAGCCAATGCAGGGCACAGCCCAGAGGCCCCTATACTCTCCAGTCGCTCACGTAAGATCGGGTGGTCAACGGTTTTAAAGGCATGCATAAGATTACAACAGGTTTTACCGTATCTGGCGATTATGCAGGTGTTAAGATTTTAACACCTGCATAATTGCCAGACAATTATGCAAACTGGACGCATTGTAAAATGTGTATTGTGGTGTTTGGGATCTTGACACCTGCATAATCGCCAGATACGGTAAAACCTGTTGTAATCTTATATATGTATACTGGCAAAAAGTACCCATAGCGGTAGTAAAGGCAGCTCTCAGGTCCAGGAGGATACGAATACTTGGCAAAGTCTTCATCAGCAGCTACGAGTAGGTCATCAACTACTTTTACCAGAGCAGTTTCAGTACTATGGCCGAATCTGAACTCAGATTGGAAGGGATGGAGGAGGTCATTGTTGAGAATGTGATTCTGACGTTACGTGGCTACGGCACGTTCAAGGACCTTAAAGAGGAATGGTAGATTTGAGATGGGGTGATAATTATCAGCGATGTAATTGAGACCATTTTTTAAGCAAAGGGGTAACTGTGGCACATCATTTGCATAGTGGGGGAATGATGCCAAAACTAAATGAGTTATTAAAGAGATTAGTGACGAAAGTAGTAGGGGATTTGAAATTTACTCAAGTGATTTTGGATGGGAAGGGGTCCTGGGAGTAGTTTGTGGGCCGAGATCTGGTAACTAAAGAAGAGACATTGGATTCCGTTAATTCAGAAAATTCCATGAGTTTTGACATTAAGATAGGAGGAGGAACATTTATTGAGGTATTGGTTGGTGGTTGAGGCTGAGTAGAGATATGGTGGGCTTCAGTTTATTTTCTGAGCACAGCTGAGTCAACGTATCTGCCTTTTCTTAATTAGTGAAGGGAGGTGAGGGCAAGTGACTGGTTGGACAAAGAAGCTGATTAATGGACGAGAAAAGAAACTTGGGCTCGTCACAGGTATCAGCCAGAATCCTGGAAAGATGGCTGTTACGGGTACAGTCAAGTGCTTTCTGGCAGTGGAGGAGCTGTTCCTTTAGATCCAGGAGTTCAGTAGTATACCAGGGGGATGGTTTTTTGCCTGAGACATAGTGTAACTTAAATGGGGCCAAATCATCCCGTATGTTTGGTAGCACGTTGTTATTAGTTTCTGCTGTCGCATCAGAGGCAGAGTGAGCCGAGGCGGGCGGAGAGTGAGGTACTGTTGATTGCTGCGGTGAATATGTCTGGAGTGAGGGCATTAACGTTTTAAAATTGGATTTGGTACTTGGTTATGGGGGCGGCACGTTGACCCAGTGGTTAGCGCTGTCGCCTCACAGCAAGAAGGTCCCGGGTTCGAATCTCTCGGCTCGGGTGCCTTTCTGTGTGGAGTTTGCATGCTCTCCCCGTGTCCGCGTGGGTTTTCGCCGGGCACTCCGGTTTCCTCCCACAGTCCAAAAAGCATGCTGCTACATAGGTTGATTGGCTCGCAGGCTAAATTGCCCCGCAGGGCCCGGCGATGGACTGGCGTCCCATCGTCGGTATATCCTTGCCTTGCGCCCTGTGTCTGCCGGGATAGGCTCCGGCTTCACCGTGACCCTGTAAAGGACTAAGCGGTTTCAGACAGAGATGAGATGAGACTTGGTTATGGAAATTGGAGGCGGTATTTCAAGATCAAACCACACAGTGGAGTGATCAGGCAGACCTGGATCAGTAGCGGACCGGTTGGTTACCGATATGTCCAATGAGCAAACCAAATCGAGACTATGGCCGCATCTGTGAGAAGCAGATATTACGTGTTGAGTGAAGCCAAGTGAGGTCAGAGGGGCCATGAAATCCCTTGCAAGAGGGCTCTTTTGCAGCGTTAACATGGATGTTGAAATTACCAAGAATCAAGATCCTTTCAGAACTGGAACACATCTTAGAAAACCGCTCAGACAGTTCATTGACAAAAGAAAAGGAGGCTCCAAGTGGGTGGTAGAGCAGCACCAACTTCACAGGTTGAGTCGACCTCCAATACAGAGACATATGCTTGAATGAATTGAAGGTTGGAGATTGAATCGGTCTGATATCGGCAGACACATGGTGAAGAACTCTAAGGCCACCACCACGGCCATGGGAACGAGCCTTCTGATCGAGTGCAAAGTCTCGCGGTAGAGCCTGATTCAATATAAAATATTATCTTAATGATGCCAGCTCTCTGTTAGGCAGAGTAGGTTCAGACTTTGTCCAAACTCAGCGATGAGAGGGACTTTTTCGGTATTCAGAGAGCGCACGTTGAGCAGGGGCAAAGTGGGTTTATGTTGCAGGCAATATGCATGCTGGAAGAGGGGCACTAACCAATGGGTGTTTTTGCACAAGCAACGTCGAGCTGCAAATTGTCTAACTTGTTGTTTCCTCGACAGCCGATATGTAGGATTTAATAGAGGGATTAGGGTAGGGTAATCAATTGTAGGCAAATTAATGAGCTTTTTGTTGCCAGCGCCCCAATGGATGTAACTTGGGCGTCGAAGTATCATTAGCTCATGGCAAATGGCCAGAAGGTTATGAGAACAGGGAACTGATGTAGGAATCAAGCTCGTTAGAGCCGTGTTAGTGTAGGTGATCATATCGAATAGTGGCCAGAGCCCACCGCAGGAAACACAGGCGCAAGGAAGGGCAGCACCCAGGATGCGACGCCAACACGTCACGGGGCACCTCCCCTGGTATAATGTACTCAGCAGGCTAATCAACATAGAGCGCTGCGCATCCCAGAACAGCAGGAGGAATGGATAAGAGTCAGTGTTAGAGATGGGAATCAAAGTCTTAGAGATGGGAGTCACAGTGTTACAGATGGGAGTCACAGTGTTAGAGATGGGGGGCACAGTGTTTGAGAAGAGTAAAGCATAGATAAGTGATTAAAATGTCTTCAGACACAGAATGATATGTAATATGCACTTCAAAAACAATGGCGGCTTAACACAATTAAGGAACCGTTGCAAACTGCTCCACGATAATGGCAATACATGGCGTTAAGTTGATGATGAAGACTAATAAGAATTAAGAAAAGTAATAAAACTAAATAAACTTTAAAAAAATAAAAATGAATTCAAAACACACCTAGAATGACCTGCAAAGAAACCACACCCAGGACTCGCAGTTAATAGTGTACAGCAACAGCACCGAGATGAGTGGGCGATGATGTTTGCAATGACGATATTGCGGAAGATGTAGATGGTTGAATGAGTGCCAATGAAGTGAAGGTTAGCGTGACATTTTGCTGCGAATCGAGTGAGGTACAGATACTGAATCAAGCGAGCAGAGTGGCACAGTTGAAGCCATTGCCCAGGTCTTGCAACAGGGGTTGAGGCCTCAGTTGTTCTAGTCGAGAAAGCCCCAACGGTTTTAGTGTAAAAATATATTAGGGACAAATAATTATCAGTAGGATTAAAGGAAATATAAATAAAATAAAGGTAACTATAATACCAGTATACCAGTTGGCGGCGTGGTGGCCCAGTGGTTAGCGCTGACGCCTCACAGCAAGAAGGTCCCGGGTTCGAATCTCTCGGCTCGGGTGCCTTTCTGTGTGGAGTTTGCATGCTCTCCCCGTGTCCGCGTGGGTTTTCGCCGGGTACTCCGGTTTCCTCCCACAGTCCAAAAGCATGCTCCTGGATAGGTTGATTGGCTCGCACACTAAAATTGTCCCGCAATGCCCGGCGGTGGACTGGCGTCCCGTCGTCGGGTGTATTCCTGCCTTACGCCCTGTGTTTCCGGAATAGGCTCCGGCTCACCGTGACCCTATATAGGATTAAGCGGTTTCAGATAATGAGATGACATAATACCAGTTATTTAGGCTGATTGAAAGACACAAAAAAATAGTGGTTTATCTGTAATGATGTAGGTTTTCACGGCTCGATGCATGATGATTGCTTCGAAAAGCTGCTCTCTCGGGACAGCCGCGTCGATGGCTCTCTCTCCTCTCCTCGCGACGTTTCGCCTCACACGTTGGAGGCAAGCAGCTTTTCGAAGCAATCATCAGTGGTTTATCTGTCGTTTGTCGGAGCGGCAAAAACACGCCCGCGTCTGACATCCTAATCACTGGAGCCACATTCTGGGTATTCCTCTGCCTTGCACCATCTGTGGGCCAAGATAGGCTCCAGCCGCCCCCCACGACCCTGTACAGGATTAAGCGGGTGTTGATAATGAATGAATAAATATAATTCATTGCAAGCCCCGCATATTCTTTCAGTCTTTGTTTGAAGATAAGGTGTCCGAGGTAGGAAAACACAGAGAGGGGAAAGGCAGCCGCCACGTGGTTACCCTGGCTCGAGACCGTTTTAGATAGATGTTTATTATGTCAGCAAAAAGTTCCCAGTGAGCTTGCAAGCTCTGTATATGAGATTCCTGCAACATAACAAACTTCTGCCACGACAATTTACATCAAAAACGGCGATTATCTTACAATCACGGTGGAACAATGGTCAAAAATGTCCCAAGAATTGGGCCAATGGTAAGAGGTAATTTCAGACCATCATTAGTAACTTGTTTTTTCTAAATTAACCATTAGAACAACTTCTGCTAATTTTTATGCGCTCATTTCTCGGCGTTTCATTTCAACATCAGCTGTCACCAGATTTGCGCACTTGCATTGTGTGCTTCCATCCGTTCGCATTGCTCAACCTCTTGAGCGTTACTGTGAGTGCCATTTGTGTTTACACACGCATCATGAGTGCAGTTCCATAATATTTACAGCTTCAGGGCAGGCCGGGGTGGGTATGCGAGGGTTTTTTAGAGTTCGTAAAGCTTTTCTTATATGCGGCTGTTTTCTGGCCAAAATTCTGAAAGATTGCATTCCTTTTTAATGTCGAATGTTTCTTCCGCTTTGGATTTATTCTTGCGTCCCTGCGTGCCCCACCTCACACATAACGAATGGTCATATTACTGACACTGCAGCAGCAAAATTGCATACTTTGTCTTAAAATTACAAATAAACGTTCTTGTATTAATGTAGCTTGGGTGTTGTGGTTAATTAGTTACATGGTCACCGCACTTTACACGCACAAAGATTGACTATTTGGGCAAGTGCTTTGTGGGCGACACGAGGAGTTTATTGACTCAAAACCACACACAGCTGCCTTTGTTTTGTCAGATTTTATCAGGGAGCGTTCGTTTCCAACCTTTAGAACCACTGCCCTCTCCAAAAGGCCGTGGGAAGCAATCTGGCGACTCTTGCAGATGAACTATTTTTTTTCTCGAAGCAAATAATGTATTTACTGGTGGTCTGGGAGGGAATGTCCCGCGATGGTGGGCACTAGTCCGCGAGACATGTTCCTAACCGTCACATCGCGACCCATCAGTGGGCCACGAGCGCCACTTAGTGGCCCGTGGAGACCAAACCCAATGGACCTTGAAGTGCAAATGTTTAAGAACGCCTGCCCGAGGGAGTGACTTGGCTCCGTTTATGAACTCAGTCGCAATAGGAGTCGTGGCCAGTATTTGGAGCGATGTGTCTGGCATCAGTCTTGTGTGATCGTGTGGTACACTGTGCGCTGTGCTACTAGACCGTGGCCTGTTTCCTTTTGCTTCCTTGTAAGACATTCCATCGGCTTGTTTTAATTGCTATACTTGCTGTAAGGTCTCACGGTCTCACCGTCGTGGCATGACCCCACGACCTCTTGACCCCTCACCTGAATTCTTAACCGTACTCCTGACCTCTGGCATCCCCTATTCCCCTCTGTCCTCTTGACCCTTTCCACGCATGTATCACGGCAAGTAATGTCCTTTCAATGCTGGGAAAAGCACGTTTTACGACCTCACCAAAGTTACTGGACATTGGAACGTATTTGTGTTTGTTTGAACGTTAAGCTTCTGTGCTTTTCTTTCTTTAACACCTTTGTGTTAATATATTATATAGTGTATTTGTTCTCGGCAACTATATCATAAGTTACTACTGTTTTTTTGCGTGTCTACGTGGCAAAAAATACAACATCACAACCCACTGACGTTCTGGAACCATGTAGACCAGTTGACATTGAAGTATATCCTCCAGCAAAATAGTGGTGATGATGAAGTAGACCACATGTGAGGAAATGACTCAAATACTAAACGGTACTGAAGCGGGACATCTTACGTCGTACTTAGCGTGCAGTTCTCTTCGCAGCTCTGTGCAGCGCTTTGTGACCCTCGGGTGAAAAGCGCTGTGGAAATGCAATTATTATTAATGGGTCACTAATGCAGAAGTAGGTAATAGTGCAGAGACGAGGAGATTGACGGTTTGGCTACTGGGGTGACGAACGAAGGAGTTCAGTGTCTTCTGCTACGGTTCCTGCACCAGCAAGGACTTGAAATTCATCCACACCGTTTCGATGGCCAATTAACACCAAAGCTTAATTCTCCAATTACGGTGCTGCTATTCTCGGTACGCACGCCGTGAACAGTGAATGTAAATTACTCGGCAAGTCCACAAAGTGGTTTTTAATAGTCGTTAAGTCTTTCACAAGGCATGACCGTAATTACACATAGTTGTTTATATGAAAACTAAAAATCAAATTTTTAGATTTGCCTATTTCTGTTCTTTTGCCATCTCACCGATGGTGTCCATGCATGATGGCTTTACTACCTTATAAACCGTGTGTAGGTCTAACGGCTCGCTCTAGTAGTGCTCCACCAACATGGCTGTAGGGATATCACACTCGCGCTCACGAGATGTACTGTGAGTGGAGCTGTGGCCTCTAAACAGTCCCAACCACCCAGGGATAATCGCAGTCGACACTCCTCGGGGAGGGCCTGATTAATTGTGGAAAAGTCCGTGCCGCACCAATCACTGCAATCACAACCAAAATGGTAATTTCCCTTAGCCAGTGCCATAAAGCGTATCAAATCAATACCTTCTGTGATACTGTCGTTTAAATTGGAGTTCCAATTGTAAGCTAAGCAATACAATTTAAGACTGTTAATGTCAAGCGCTTGAGCGATTTAACATTTGCTTATTTGCCGTTACAGTAATTACCGCACGTACTCCGCAGGAGCCTGTGAGTGGCTGATTTGTTTGGTGTGTTGCAGGCGATGTGCGAGTGAGAACGCAGGCAGGATTCTCAGCCCAGACCCAGCGCAGAGGCTCCTACCCTCATCTCGACTTTAGACTTTTGCACTGTAAGTCAGTCCGGCTCGTGGCAATCTCATCATCGCTCACACGCGTCGCCACCTTACGCCACTTAAGTTTCCCCCGCCCCACGGCTCGCGTGGATGGCACACGTGTGTCGGTGTTAAGATGTCCGAGCTCGCCGTGCATTCCCCCGCAAGTCAGTTCTCGCAGATTCGCAGATTGGGTTCTGCAGCCGCTTGGTACTTTGTATTATTAATTCTCAGAGTTGTGGAGTGAACGTCAAAGCCCACAAATGTCAGATGTTCTAGCTTATTGTCACAGTTGATATTGCAAGCTTTAAATTGACTGAAACTAACAAATGAAATCAAAGTAAAAACTCAATCTTACGACATCTCGCAGACACAAGGGAAAACTCATTGAGCTGCTACTATAAAATGTTTTACTTATATAGGCTAGAGTACAGAAAAACAGACTTTGGAGGCAAATCGGTGTTCCTGCACAATGTCCTTAGCACGAATTGGTCGACCCTGATATTTTTGTGATGCCCTTTGAATTGTCATTGAATTTTGCCTTAAAAAGACTACCCCACATTCACCACGCAGTAAATGTGTTTTAAAAGTACCGTTACATCGTGCACCATTCTAAACTCTGTCATTTTTGTGGGAATGTTTGTGACTTCATGATGATGCCGTTGTTCGCTCGTTCAGGAAAACCTGACTGAGTCTTTAGAGATGCGATGTTTTTTATTGAATAGCTCCATGCGTATAGCAGTTTGACAAATGCCTTCTACACTTTTACAACAACAGGATATTGCAGGAGTCTGGTTTATATGGTCATGCTGGTGTTCCAGGCTTTGAATCCCAACTCTGGTGCCTTTGTGTGCAGTTTGTATGTTCTACCTCTCTGTTGAATGGGTTTCTTTTGGGTTCCTAAAAAATATCGTAGGACATAAGCGACATTGGCCAAACGTCCCACTGCAAAAAAAAAATGAGAGTTACATATAGCAAAATCGTCCTCTATTGTGAAAAGCTTGGTAGGACCCTCCTGAAAAAGGGTATCGAGACCCAGTAACACTCTTCTGGGTAAACAAAGAAATAAAACAAATTCTCCTCAATTCGCTCGCTGCCTTTTGGTGAAATGGGATTGCCTCTGATTAGTGACACCATTTTCAAAAAAGATTAAGAGTGTCTTGTTCACTTAGAATTCACCCCCTCCAGCGACTTAAATGTCATCTTTGCTCCACGTTGTTGAATCTCTCTGACAGAACGTGTCTTTGCCAAACAGAAGTCAGGTCCTGGTAGTTGGAGCTGGAATGTTGCCAGACAGAACCACCTTTAAATCAGGGCAGAAAAATATTTATTATTTTGCTTCAAACGGCTTTAAAGGACACACATGCAAACACTGAGGTGTGAATGGATACGTTCAAACCTTGGAGAAAGGGCTACTGATATTATTGAGAAGATAATGAAGGTGAGACTGAGGCAGTTGGCTCAGTGCACAAAGGAGACAAAGCAAAGTGAGCCTATATGAAGATGCCAACGGTGCAGCAGGGCAGGAGGAGGTGGCATGAGGAGAGAGCATGTGATTTCGAGAAGAGGCATGGAATAGCTCATAGAGAACGAACATCCGAGCAGGTAACCTCAAGCAGACTCTCGGTTTAGAAGAAGAAGCTCTTTGTACCTTGCGATGGAGAGTAGTGAAAAATTATCCGAGCAGCGGTGCCGCCGTTGCGCCAGCCCTTTGCTCATGAGCGGTTCTTGCGCCCGTGTCGGTCCCGTGTTGCATGCGCAGCTGCGGCAGCAGGCACTGGAGAGAGCACATCACGGCGCAAGGTTCGGCGTCTGCTGAGCTGCCAGCGCTACCTGCACTCCACGCCGGTGCAGCGGGGCGGCCGCTCTCGCCTCTCCCTTCACATGCTGGACAACGACTACGATGGGCAGGCCAAGGTGTGCCCCCCCCACCTCCAATGCCTTCCACTGCTCCCACAGTTTCATGCTCATGGGTTTTAATGGATTGATGTTAATTATTACAGCAGAAATACACAGTGGGCTTTGCAAGCTCTGGATGTGGGATTCCTGCGATATAACAAATGTTCCAACTAAGCAACACAAACAACTCATAAAATCACAGGGGGCAGAACAAGAAATTGACCGAATTAAATCGTGCAAGGTTGAAACCTTAACCATATTCATAAGGTGACAGTGACAGAGCAGTGTTGCACAGGACAAAAGTGACCCATAGTTCCAGTACTTTAATAAGAGGTAGAGGTGAAAAAGATGAACTGTACAGCGACAGTGAAGAATTTCAAGATTCTTATTGCATAATAAAATGAGAGCGAACAACGATCATACTTGCGTTTACATACCGCTGGTTTAAAATCCTCAGCAACTCCAAGCACCTTACATCATACTCATTTCAGACATTTGATGGGCACCAGGGCCTTCCGCATATGGTAGTGATGTCATCAAGGGTGGTGATGACGTGAGGGGTGGCATACACATGAGCTGCTGACTTTGGCTGGTGATATTAATTATCGTCAATTTCTTCTCATTAAGTTGTGGAGAAAACTCTTTGGTCAAATGTACTGCCTGCCCCTTGCGTAGGTCCATTCTCAAAATTTTTTTTCATTCATTATCAGTACCCGCTTAATCCTGTATAGTCTTGGGGGGGTGGGAGCCTATCCCAGCCGATGAAAACTTTTGGTGCAATTTACTCAATAGACCAATTAACCTAAGCAGCATGTCTTTGGACGGTAGTAGAAAGCCGGAGTACCCGGCGAAAACCCACGTGGACACGGGGAGAACACTCAAATTCCACACAGAAAGGCACCTGAGCTAGGAATAGAACTCGGGTCCTTATAGTTGTGAGGTGGCAGCATTACCCGCTGCATCACTCGCTGCACCACCGTGCCTCCTCTCAAAAATTTCCTCATGGATTGTGACCATCACTGGCCATCTCATCTTTGCAGTATGTCAGTTATATTAATTAGTGTCCACCTGATGTGCACACTACACTGGTTTTGTAAGTTGATTTGAATTGCATTTGAATTTCTATGTGTGTGAATTCAATTAAAATTGTCATAGTATGGTAGGTTTTATGTATGTACTCCCACATGAAATATGTATGCAATAGATTGGTGTGTTGTAAAGTGTAACTTGTGGGAGGTTTTTCCTCCAAAATATAAATCATTGGTATTATTCTTGCTCAGTGCTAGGGCCACCTTTCTGTAGATGGGATGAGCCAGTGTGTGTGTGTTGAGGCACACGTGTGCCAAGCGAGACCTGTGGTTTTTGTTGCAGTGCATGTTGATGAAGGCCGCAAGCTGGAGCTTTGACATGTTCCTGTTCGACCGATTAACCAACGGTAAGACTTTTTATTTTGCTATTTTTGAAACGTTTGTGCTTCTTCTCAAAAGGAATAATTTCTCTGACTTAAGTCCGATTTCAACAATTAGCGTTGCCTTAACATGAGATGATAGCCATTCCATTATGTTCACAAATGTTCAATTATGTTAGACGACAGTGATATGAAATGTTATTAAACATGTTGAGTGTTGAAGTCTTCCTGATTGTTGGTTCTAATTTGGTAGTTTTAATGTTAGCATGAGCCAGTGCATGGCTACCCTCATTGTTTATTACTGCATGAGCTGCACTACGTGAGTTCTTGTGGATTCGCGGTACAGCTCTCCGATGCGTTTTTGTATTGCATCACGTATTGTTTGGCACGATGTGCGGCGTTCCACTCCACTTGCTGGAAGCCTTTTTTAAGAAATAAATACCGAACTGCACAATACGAACACATATCACAGAGCTGTGTCGCTGCCACTGCAATGTTTGTACGTTGCCTCTTCAACAGGGAACAGCTTGGTGTCCCTCACGTGCCACTTGTTTAATTTCCACGGACTAATCCAGCACTTCCAACTCGACATGGTCAAGCTGCGTGGGTTTCTAGGTGAGATTAAATGTGCTGCTGCTGCTGCTGCCGCTGCCGCTGCTGCTACTGCCCTCACTAGCTGTGGTGAGGCAGGGGAGGACTGTCATCAAATTCTGTGCTCTGCACCAGCGAGCCTCTTGACATGGATTTGCGTTTCTATTTATGACACCAAGTTGGATTTTTTTCCACTGTCAGATCATCATATATAGGCAAGTCCTTTTAAGTGATATGGCTTTGATTCTTCCTTAACTGAACAAGTCATGTGAGCTGTATGAGTTGGTAAAAAAAATATCCACTGCTTTATCACTTAATGTTTAAAAGGGCAGTGGATGAAGGCACTTGTGGCCGGTCTTTCCTTGCAGGCATTTCCAAAAATATGTACCTAGGCAACCAGAAGAGTTGGAGATGTAGGATGCTGCACATACCTGCATCGCTCTATGCAGATTCAGGTTACGGAAGAGATATTTGGTGGTAATGAAATTTGTAACATTGTGACAGTTGCTTGAGTAGTATCGGGAAGATTTTCTCTGACTGAAGCCCATTTTCACGGTCTTCCCAGTCAATTGGTAACCTTTGTGTTTTACCAGTAGTCCTCAGAACACGAGATATTTTTTGAACAAAATAATAGTTGTCTCTTGCAGTAACTTAGGTCCCTTTCCAATGTAACAGTGAGGAAATAGTAGCTTTAATGGTGGGTCCTTGGAATTAAATTGAGCTGTGCAACCATTGGGTCTTTCAGGCATTTGGCAAGTGGAATGAAAGAGCGTGTTGTTGACTATGCCGTGGCTTCATACATTTGTGTGTCTACATATGCCTGTGTGTACATGTATCTGTGTGTGTATATACCTGTGTATAGACATACCTGTGTGTGTGTACATATACCTGTGTGTTGTTGTTATACCTGTGTGTTTATATACCTGTGTGCATACGTGTATACCTGTATGTGTGTATATATATCTATGTGTACATATACCTGTGTGTGTGTGTATATATATACGTGTGTGTGTGTGTACATATACCTGTGTGTGGTTATACCTGTGTGTTGTTGTTATACTTGTGTGTGTACGTGTATACCTGTGTGTGTACGTGTATATATACCTGGGCGTGTGTACCTTTTTCCATCTCAGAAATATAACCAGACTAGCAACATCCTGTCACCGCCTGACGCTGAGACGCTCATACACATCTTCATTTCACAAATCGATTACTGCAATGCACTGCTTCCTGGCACCCCTGCCTACCTGATCAATCGTCTTCAACGTGTGCAGAATGCGACTGCTAGAGTCATCACTTGCACAACCATCCACGATCATATATCTCCAGGACTGATGTCACTCCATTGGTTACCTGTTAAATACAGGATTGAATTCAAGATCCTCTTTCTCACCTACAAGGCGCTCACTGACATAGCTCCGACATACATCCGTGACTTACTTTCTGGTACCCTCCTTAGCACGACAAGTTCGATCCTCCAATACAGGCTCACTGCATGTGCCCAGGTCACACCTTCATTCGATGGGTGACAGAGCCTTCTCGCACGCTGCTGCAAGAATCTGGAATGCCCTTCCACTGGAGATTCATTCAGCTGATTCCTTGGGCATCTTCATATCTCGTCTCAAGTCTCATTTATTCCATAAAGCTTTGAAGTCCTCCGGCTAGGACTATTGATGCCGCTCATTGTTGTCGTTATGTGATGTTGGCTCTCCTCCGACCTGCACCTGCTCGGGAACAGTCATTCCTTCCTCTGGCTTGGACTATTGATGCGGCTTAGTGCTGCCATGCCAGGATGTTGGCTTCTCTTCCAATCTGCCCCTGCTTGGGAACATGTGTTCCTTCCTTGTTTGTTGAGGAATTTTTTTTCTGCTGACTTTATGTCCTATAATTTATCGCTGCTGTTTGGCTTTCAGTTGAACTGTTCTGATATTGTTGACATGGCGTTCTCTCCACAGCTCGGATTTGTAAAAAAGAAAAAAAAAACCCAAAAAAATGTGTTTGCTGATTTTCCGTTCTGTCATTGTTGTTGACGTGCCGTTCTTTCTGCAGCTGTGTGCAGCGCCCTCGGGTGAAAAGCGCTCTGTAAATGCAATTATTATTATTCTTATATACCTGTGTGTGTGTGCATAAGCCTGTGTGTGTGTATACCTCTGTGTGTTTGAGTGCATATACCTCTGCGTGTGTGTGAGCGCATATACCTGCGTGTGTGTGAACGCGTATACGTGTGTGTGTATACCTCTGTGTGTGTGTGTGTGTATGTATACCTGTGTGTGTGCATATATCTGTGTGTGTGTGTATATACCTGTGTGTGCGTGTGAGTATATACCCCTGTGTGTTTGAGTGCATATACCTCTGTGTGTGTGTGTGAGTGCATATACCTCTATGTGTGTGTGTGTGTATACCTCTATGTGTGTGTGTGTGTGTGAGCGTGTGTACATCTGTGTGTGTGTGTGAGCGTGTGTACCTCTGTGTGTGTGTGAGAGCGTGTGTACCTGTATGTGTGCACATGTACCTGCGTGTCTCGGTTGTCTAGGTTTGAAGTGCAGTGTGCACTTCGAACCAAGTTTGATTCCTGCTCACTGCCAGCACCAGTAATAATTATTTGAACCAGTTCTTGGCTTCCCCTAGGTCGACTCAGCCTCAAATGAGTACTTCTTGCAGTATATAAGGAAATGCGTTCAGTATTGTCCGCCCACCCGTATGTGTGCCGTACCAGCCTTAATAGTTGCTCACGACAAGCTCTTGCACCAAGTCTGTGAAGGTTATAACGGGGACTTCGCTGTCATTGTGCAGTGATGGTGCAGGAGGACTACCACAACCAGAACCCATACCACAATGCCGTGCACGCGGCGGATGTCACGCAAGCCATGCACTGCTACCTGCGTGAGCCCAAGGTGAGAATCGATCACCCAAGTCGGCGCGGGTTTTGTTTTTTTGCAGTTGCGAAAGGAGCATCCCTGCGATTTCTCTCTCACGCCTCTGCTGGCGGGAAGACCTTCGCCAGAGGGAGCTTGGTAATTCCGGGTGGTATTTGTCTGTCTTATGCCGAGCGTTACGCAGGGGACCGTTCAGTCTCTGGTGGCGGCGATGCCCTTTTGAAAGCGTGCACGCGTGCGTGCGTGCGATGCGCCGGCTGCCGCGTTGCGTGCGCAGCGTGGAACCAGGCTTAGCCGCACGCGCTCGGATCACTTTCGCACCCATCTTTCAGGGTACGTCAAGCCCGCTGCTCCAACTGGTGCCAAAGGTCGGTTCTAAGGCGAGCCACGAATAGCGTTGGTGGCTTTCAATCCCCATGGCCAAATCGTGAGACAAAAAAAATTGCTCGGGTATGCTGTACAGAGCCGGTCGCCTCGTTCTCCACTCGTAATCCTACTCCCAGGAATGTGGATTGTGGAGCACGCATGCATTGAAGCCCAATAACCTTGGACTTGTTGTAAGGCATCCCTTGTAATGACATTACTTTGTTTAGTTATTACTTTGTCAGAGCCATAGGTATAATGATTTTGCGTTTGTTTGTCTTTCACTCAGAAACGGGGAGTGTGATGGTTTTGAGTTACATAAATGACTGCGTGTAGTAGTAGTAATACTCTCTGCTCCGTGTCTTTTCTTAACCCGAAATCTTTCCAGTCAGTACATAGCTATCGCTGTAATTGGAAACCACTATGGTATACGGAATGGCATGCTTGCTTGGCAGTCCAGGGGAGCCAGCTTCGAATCCAAACCGAAGTGTTTATAATGTCATGGTGTGTCCTCTGCCTGTCTGCCAGTGGTCTGGTCAGGAATTGGGTAAAGTACTCTCGGATAAGGTCTGGCCACAAACATCTCTTATAAATGATCTGTCTGGCAGGACATAGCAGGACGAATCTCCTGGAGTCTTGTGAGTGGAGCTGATATATTACTTGTCTATTGTTACCATTTCCGTTGTGAAAGTCCAGCCAAAAATGAGCTCTTTTGTATGTTCATCGTGGATGTCAACCGGTAAAGATGCAGCCATGCAGAGTGGTGCGTTGGTGACATCTGCGCTTCACAGAAATGAGATCCTGCACAAGGCAGTTGGATTCCGGCTTAGGCCGTTTTGCTATGTAGAGTTTGTGTATTCTTCCCCTGTTGTGCGTGGGTTTCCTCCAGGTTTTCTGGTTTCCTCCCACAACTAAGAGACACTCGTTAAATTAATTGCTGATACAGTGTCTGGTGGGTTGGTTCCAGCTGTCTGCATGGCCGTTTCCCACCACCTATCTCTTCCTGCAGCATTTTGAACCTTTGTGTTAAAGATCTCATCTCATCTCATTATCTGAAACCGCTTAATCCTATATAGGGTCACGGTGAAGCCGGAGCCTATCCCGGAAACATAGGGCGTAAGGCAGGAATACACCCGACGACGGGACGCCGGTCCATCGCCGGGCATTGCGGGACAATTTTAGTCTGCGAGCCAATCAACCTATCCAGGAGCATGCTTTTGGACTGTGGGAGGAAACCGGAGTACCCGGCGAAAACCCACGCGGACACGGGGAGAGCATGCAAACTCCACACAGAAAGGCACCGGAGCCGAGAGACTCGAACCCGGGACCTTCTTGCTGTGAGGCGTCAGCGCTAACCACTGCGCCACCGAGATGCTACTTATAAATGCAATAAAATATAATTATTAATTGCTCACATCACTGCTGGCAAATGACCGGATATTGTGCTGAACAACATGTGAGGTACATCCCGAGAACACATGGGAAGAGAGCCGATTGACACAACATCCGTTCATCGTGAACCCGCACGGTAGTTATTAATCACTTGGCACACCTGCAGAGAAGTGCGTCACCGCCACTGTTTGTGTAAGGCCGTGAAACCTGAACATGGGAATTGCTTTTCCCCTTGGCAGTTGTTCAACTCGTCAGAGCATGTTCAAATCGCGTCTCACTCACCCTTCTACTGTCACAGTCTTTCCAAGGTCCGTTTATGACTTTGATATGTCGATGGCCAGCGGCATGTTGCAAGTAATCGTTGGTTTTCAGCGAAGTTTTACATGGTGACTGTCCCAGATTCCTTTTAATTTTGATTCAGATACCTCATGGTGTGCATTGATCATTAAATGCATTCACATGCACCTGTGTTCAATAAGCCTCTGTTATTAATATTATAATAATTGCACTTCTAGAGCACTTTTCACCCGAGGGTCACAAAGTGTTGCACAGCTGTGGCGAGAACGGCATGCCACTTTGGAGCCACAGGAAAACTATTGGTGATGTCCACATCTCGTACTGGGCTTGCATGTAGTAGTGCGCTTAATTTGAATATCCTTGTGCATGTGTGTGCGGTGTCACATTACATTTAGGATGTAAGGGAAAATGTATGTAACAACAATGATAATTTACATATGAAAGCACCTTACATCCCCCATAACATCGAGAAGCGCTATGCAGAACTAAGGTTCCAAAAATAAATTAAAAGCATGAGTGCATGCTATCGTTTGCAGCATCATGTCAGCGTGACACCAAGAAGATAGCTTAGTTTAAGGGCAGCCGTCTGTGTTATACCACACGTGCCACAGAAATGATTGTCACGTTCTTCGAATTTTACCTGACAAATCCAGCAAACCCCTTCTGTTTCTGTCATCCATCTTGTCAGGAAAGCGTCATGTGTCTGGCAGGCCGCTGGTTGCACTTACCACCCTGCCGGTTGGTTGAAATCGGGCGTTCCGATTATTCTGCCACCTGGTACTCCTTTGCGCGGGAATGTGACTAAATTATGCTAGTGGTCTTGTGTTAATATCGGTGGCGGTACCCAAAACTACCGCGCAGCTTAGTGAACCAGTTATTCAACACCTCCCCATGCTCTCACGATTGATAAGGGGTGGCAGCGACTTTCCTGGTACGCAAAGCATGACCACGTAATTGCTTGGAACCTTCAACAACGGGATGGTAAGCGGCTATTGCAGGCTTGAATGAAACTTGGCACAGTTGTGTCATCCCACAGTGTGCTAACAGCAGTCACGTTTTTGTAAATAGCCATGGAAATATCAGTTGGACAGTGGGCTTCGGCATATTTGCTCCTCAGCTCCTGAGCCAGCAAATGTCTCTGTGATGGGGAGACAAAGACGGTCGGGCTTGATGCTACCCACCACCTTGTGTGCTAACACAACGTATTTTAAAGCTATGTTGTAGATTTTTGTAAGTGTCATTGAATATAATAAAAATTTGGCGATGTATAAATATTTAGTTTCAAGTTTTATATTGTTTAACCAGGTCAGAACCCAAAGACCAGGATGAAGTCTCATTCCCAAGTGTGACCGAGGTCACCAAATGACAAAAGCAAAACAAACCACCATATCAGTGAAACACAAGCGTTATTAGTTTGTTTTGTCCATGCGTATCCATACATGTCCATCTCGAGTGTTGCGTTGTGTTTGTGAGTGGCTGCGAGCGAGCGTTGATAAGTGCAGCGGTCGGCGCGGCGCGGCGGTCGGCGCGGCGGTCGGCGCGGCGGTCGGCGCGGCGGTCGGCGCGGCGGTCGGCGCGGCGGTCGGCGCGGCGGTCGGCGCGGCGGTCGGCGCGGCGGTCGGCACAGCGGTCGGCACGCTGCGCTACCGGCACTGTTGTTTGGAATCCACGAACAGCGGTGGGCAAGTGCTCCCTGAATCTGTACTTGGCCTCAATTGACTGAGCCATAAATAAGTGGCGACTGTGCCGTGTGAAAACATCTGCACCAGGGAGGGAGACAAAGATGGCCAGGCATTCTGGATAACCCCTCCTCCTCCTGTCGTGCTTCATTAGTTGCTCACTTACAGTACTCGATCCTGTAAGACTGCAAGGAAGATCTGTGTGTTGATCCGTGTGTTGATCCGTGTGTTGATCCGTGTGTTGATCCGTGTGGAGCTGTGGTTCAGTGGTTAGCGCGCTGGGCTACAAACCTGGAATTCCGAGTTCGTAACCCGCTCACGGCCAAAACAAGTCGAGATTTTTTTAACAGTCCTGGGCCTCCCCTAGGTTGACTCAGCCTCAAATAAGTATCTGGTACAGCGTGTAAACATCACAAATAGGGAGACAAAGGCGGCCGAACATGTTGCTTTTCACCCCCCCCGTGTCCCGTGTCGACCTTTATAGGTGCTCGCTAACGACACTTGACCTTAGAGTCTGTTAAGGCTATACAGGGCAACTTTGTGTTTTGTCTGTGTGCATGTATTTGTAGATGACTGTGTGCGGCATGTTGTCGTACATGAACGTTTTTCCATTGGCATGCGGTGTGTGGTGGTGCATTGATCATCGAGCGCACTGCGCTACAGTGCATGGCGACCCCGACCCGCGTTCCCTTCCCACTCACGGCTAACATCAGTGAGAAATATCTGAGCAGGTTCAGGTGCTTTTTTAAAAATCAACTGAACGTTTAAACAGTGCTTGGCTCTGTGTGCAAATATCAGCTTTGGAAAGACAAATGCGGCCGGGATTGGTTTTGGCCATGCATCCTTTTCTGTGCCAGGGTGCTCGCTAACAACGCTTTCATCCCCAACAGTCTATGTCCCGGTGGCTAAGTGTCTCGTGCATCGATGCGCGTGTGGATGCCACGTCACTCACTGCCGCGTGCCGGTGCGGTTGCTTGCAGCTGGCAGTGCACCTGACGCGCAGAGACATCATGCTGGGCCTGCTAGCCGCATCGGCCCACGACGTGGATCACCCAGGGGTCAACCAGCCCTTCCTCATCAAGACCCACCACCACCTCGCCAGTCTGTACCGCGTAAGGGCACGGCACGCACGCACGCACGCTACGCGGCCGCCACAGCTCGCGCCAACATGAGGGTAGGGAAAGGGGAACGCACTGAGAGAGAGAGAGACGTGGGGAGACTCGAGGGGGAGACGCAGGGAGAAGGAGAAACGAGTAGAGAGAAAGGCGGGAAGAGAGGCAAGAACTGCCGTTCGCCACTAAGCAGCAGTGCCAGGAAAGGTGCGCTCCGACACCACATAACATTCCAAAGGTTCGCTGGCAGGAGGTCGATGGACAGACGCAGATGTCATCGGTTGCCTGGCTGAGATGGCAGAAGGAAGATACCCCTGAAGATACAATCATTGTGGTCTCCGCATACGGAGTATATGAAGGGAGAGAAACAAGGGGAAAGTGAGGAGAGACGAGGAGAGACCCCCGTGTTACACAGGGTGGTCAAGTCATTCCCCTACTATGAGCACAGCAGCGTCATGTTTCCGCATATTAAGAAGCTAATTAAAAAAAGATTTTGCTGCCACCTAGGGGTAAGAAATATTTCAGTGTTTCAGAAAAAGTCCTGATGGGATCGTCGAGGTTTACAGTGAGAGGGTTTTAAATATACTGAGCACACAGCATTGGTGAAGTTAAAACATTGTATCTTGGTGCAATGACTGCGCGGAGTTTGAATAATTCTTAAATGATTCCACAGGGGAGTATGCGTGTGTATGTTGTAGCTTATGTTGTATGGTGTGGGGTACTATACCTTTATTATTTAGGAGTTGAGTTAAGACAGTGTAACTTTTGCAATTACCGTGGAGTCTTAAATAATTAACATTTATTGGGTTGGGCTACGTGGTAGTTTTATGTTAAGGCTGTTGTTATTAACACTCCCACCTAACAAGATTCTCTCATCTCATCTCATTATCTGAAACCGCTTAATCCTATATAGGGTCACGGTGAGCCGGAGCCTATCCCGGAAACACAGGGCGTAAGGCAGGAATACACCCGACGACGGGACGCCAGTCCATCGCCGGGCATTGCGGGACAATTTTGGTCTGCGAGCCAATCAACCTATCCAGGAGCATGCTTTTGGACTGTGGGAGGAAACCGGAGTGCCCGGCGAAAACCCACGCGGACACGGGGAGAGCATGCAAACTCCACACAGAAAGGCACCCGAGCCGAGAAATTCGAACCCGGGACCTTCTTGCTGTGAGGCGTCAGCGCTAACCACTGGGCCACCGCGCCGCCCCCTAACAAGATTGTCACATTTATTATACAATAATTGTTGCTTTGGCAATGAAAACCTACAATTTACGAATTTCAATCCCTCTATATATTTAGAAGTTATCGGCCAAATAAGTAATTTATTTTATCTGTGGGAGGAAAACGGAGTTTTTTGGTGAAAACCCACGTGGACACGGAAAGAAAACACAATCTCCACACAGAGAAAGACTTCCCAGCTCGGACTTGAACCCAGGACCTCCTTGCTGTGAGGTGCGAGCGTTACTACTGTACTGTGAAACCGCACAATGGGGCGAGTCATCCACGAGGCCAAAACTCATGATGCCCTTTGGTTGGTGAGATTTGGCCGGGCGGATTTGCAACAGTGGGAAAATAATGTTTCTCATTGAGGTTGGTCCAGTCATTGGCGGAGGGCTCGGTGGTGGTAAGTGTGTTGACAGCTGAAGAGAACAGGGTGAATGTAAATAAAACCTTGTTTATATGAATGTGGATGCACTCAGGGTTTAAATCTACAGCCTTTTTTAAGCATTGCTGTGTAGAGCAGCTTGACCCAGAGATGAACCCGGATGGCTAAAAGAAATGTAAGAATTGCCAGCTCAGGAGAGAGAAAGGTGAAGTCGAAATGATAATAGTAGGGGTGCAGCAGCATAAACATGAGTGCATACATGCGCACACATGCATTGCTTACTACACTCCAGTGTACTGTGTATACGTGCACACATACAAGCAATCACCATTTGCATATTGTGCTTGAACAACTAGTATTTAGCGTTATGAAAAAAGCACCGAACAACTGCGCTTTGTTAATATTTTCCTTTCTATGGGGTTTCCTGCACACGTTTGAAATGCCACCACGCATACCGTGTGACTAAGGGCACTCACAACTCCACGGTGGCTGCAGGCCTGCGAGCTTATGCTCGCAGGCCTGCAGACTATAAATACGCACGAAGGTACTCGCAGAGTTGCGCGCTAACTCCTTGCCAGCTCTTACACACGTGTGTACTTTTTCTCGTGAGGCCCTTCCTGTGTCGCTTGGCGGCGTATGACATTATAGGTGACCGAGTTTCACTTGTCCCGGCTAATTCAGAGTGTTCGCACTTGTTCAGGTAATACATCTCGTCTATGACGGCGTTGTTCTAATGGCACATGGCTCATCCCTCATCGCAGACGTTCTCAAAAGGAGATGATTATTATTATTAGACATGAATGTCGACATTTGGGTCTACCTGGGTGACAGGCGCTTTAAAAATGTACATTGTTTTTACTACTACCTTACAGAAGAGACACAGTCTTAAGTGGGTTTTAACCTGGTTAGAAATAATACTGCATTATAGTAACAAACTGGTGCAGTGAGAATGTTGATTTCAGAACGGGGCGTTTTTGAAAAAAAAAAGACCAATCTTAACTGCAACAGAATTAATCTGCACTTTATAAAAAAAACAATAGGCAAAACATACACAACCGCCCGTTTAAGTAGGAGTGTGCGAAACCTCATCCGTAGCAGACAGAAAACCATCCATTACAGGAGGGCGAGATGGGAAGGTCCTTATGTCGCAATCCGTCGAGTGCTCCAGGATCCCCGTCGAGTGGTGTGAGCTCGAGATGTGCGGGCGGCGCTGGAGTGGCATGACAGTCGCAAACACGCAGCCGCGGGGTTTGTTTGGAGAGCGCCGCTGACTTGTTGTTCGAGCACAGGCGTGCGCGAGAGGGCTACGGTCGGGTCACCTCGGGTAACCGCCGTCGCTCGGTTTTCTCTCAACCGGTCCTCGGAATCCGCAGGTTGTAGATATCGGATGAAAATGAGTGGGGTTTTCACGTTGTTTTAGAAGTGCTGCCCATACCCTCCGAAAGATTAAACGCCTCTTGCTTCAGGTCATAGTTGTCACGGATGTATAGCAGGTAGTGTGCGCTTGTGTCTGTGTGTATACGTTTCTACTGAAATCGACAGCGGCTCGTTCGTGCAGACGTCCAGTTGCTCTCCGTCCGGCGTTGGAGCCGCAACGGTAGTTCCACAGACGCACAATTGTAAATGTACATCTCTTTTGTTAATGGACTGCCGGATGACTGCCCCCCATGCCGCACGCATTGTGGGAAATGTTTGATCGTACTTCACCAAACGCGCCTGGGTTGGTGAAGGCGGAAAGCATAAAAGTAATAATCAATAATCTAGCGCCAATAACACGAGCAGTACTCGTATACCGTCGGGGAGTGGGAGAGCGAATCACAGGCATGAGGAACCTCAGAGGTGGGTGAGGGAGAAGGCAGCCATGTAGTAAGCCTTCGCCAACATTTACCAGATTCTTGGTCCTCTATATATTAAGATGTTTCCAGCTAGATGGTGTGTTTTTAAGCTATGGGAGGAAACCAGAGTAACCGGAGAAAACCCATGAAACTCCACACCAGCAGGAATTGAACCAAGTACCCACTGGGTCCCTGTGCCCCCCATAGTGCAGCTTAGAAGCAGAGTAATGCATTTTGCTGTACTGACTGCTGCTTCCACAGCACAGCCCTGTTCTTGCCCACGACGTTTTTCTGTGCAGGACGGTTGCCTCCTCCAAGCACTATCCAGGCTCCAACCTGCTTAGTCTCCAAGAAATAAGTGGATGGGATGCTGTCTGGGTGGTTTGGTCATTGGCTGTCATGTGGCTATGCTGCAGTAAATCACTGTGCCCGTGCATACACTTGAGTGAGCCATAGATATGCCCCATCTAAGTAGTGTGAAGGAACTTCTGAAAGGGGTTGGGGACATTGGGAAAGAGGCCAAGAAGCCAAGAGGCAGAGAAAGAAACATGCTGTCATCGACTTGAAGGAAGAAAGATGGTTACACAGTGATGTGAACAAGAGAGCTCCAGGTCAGACGTGGTGCAACAAGTATGAGCCAATGACCTGCCACTGGGAAAAAAAAAAGGCAGGCAGTCGAGTGTGGATGGTACTGCTATCAGTTTTAATAGCTCTCAATCTCATAATGGTAACGCATTATTGATTGTAATTTAAGAAATGCTAAAGAAAGCTAAAGCGTCTCTCAAGCGCATTGCCGTCTCACCGCGCACTCTGTTCATCAGACGAATTTGAACGCTTCATGCGCAGAGGTTGAACTCGAGGTGATCTTGAGTCCCGCGTGCTGCACGCCATAGCGCCGTGCCGGGCGTTGAGGCGAGCCTAATGGCAGCGCGTCGTGCTTCCGCAGAACTCATCCGTGCTGGAGAACCACCACTGGCGCTCGACGGTGGGCATGCTGCGAGAATCCGGGCTCTTCGCTCACCTACCAATTGACGAGAGGCAAGTCGCTCCACCGCCATCCATTAATCATCGTCGTTGTCATCGTCATCCCTAAGTCGTCGCTGGTTTTTTTTGTTTTTTTGAGACGCTATGAGGCTATGTTGTTGTTGTGTGCAGACTGCAGATGGAGAGGGACCTGGGCTCTCTGATTCTCGCCACGGACATTAGCCGACAGAATGAGTTTTTGTCCCAGTTCAAATCACACCTGGACAAGGGGGACTTATGTCTGGAGGAAGCTCCCCACCGGCACTTCATACTGCAGGTATGGGTGCAGAAATCGCAGTTCTTCATAAAAATAAAGACAGAAATAGCCTGCCAAGTCGGCAATGTGAATACCATCAGATACTTGGAGAGGTAAAAGTCAGTCAAAGGTTGCCAAATTTAACTCCACCTTTGTACATCAATGGGAATTTCATATTAACGTCAATAACCTTTTACATTTCAGCTATTTAGTGCTTTATTACTGAATCTGTTTTATCATCTACGACTGGTTAGAAGATGACAGAGTTGCAAATGTTCCGTGAGCCATGCAGCCTCACGCAGGGATATGTCAACGCGGAATACGAGCGATGTGCATTGTCTGGAAGTCAGATTTGTTGCAATTGAAGAAACTACTTCTCGAGTGAGTGGCTGCCTGTGCCCAGAAGTTAGAGCAGTGAGCTGGGATCTCAGCTCGTGGTTTATCCCAAGCAACCTCCTGTGCTTAGACCATGTTCTCAGGTGTCGTGAGGTGAAGGTCGCATCCACATTCCCCCAGGGATCTTAGGGACAAATCAGTTATCTGATTAAACGAGGATCAATTTTAACAGAATGATTTGCATTCCAGCAATATTTACATGAATATGACTCTGTGGCTACTTGTATGCATCCATGGCTGTAACATAGCCCGGAATACCAACATTGAGAGAATTTACACTTTCAATTAAATATTTAAACATGTTTTTGGCCCTGAATGAACACATTAAATAAGCTTAAAACCTCCACATAGTCATGTTAGAGTTTTCCTACGGAATACCAGGTGAACGCAGTACACCACCACGCAGCATAGCCGTGCGCTGAGGGTGCGGGGTGGAGAGTACGTGGGACGCAAATCCGTGCCGCCGACGATAATTGACGGACAACCGTGTCTACTTTCCTGCTAGATTTAAGGAGGTGAACCGTCCCTCGGTACGAATTGGTCTCAGATCGTTTTCAATTCATAGCCATGTAAGGAAAATGCATCTAAAATGCAATAGTGTGGCCGTAGGCCAACTTGAGAGATCCACACAGAAGATCAAGGAGTGGGAAGCGGCCATTTAAGTCTTTACTCCGCCAACAGAGAGTTGGAAGTGAAATGTATTTCATAACAATCATCACCCAGCTTATTGTGTGAGTAACAGCACAGTTTGATTTAATTACATGAAAAGTTCTGGCTAACACCAGCATTGCAAGCAGTTAATGTGTTAAAACATGTGAGGTAATTTTCCATCAACTGTTTACGACCCATTGTGGCCTTACTCCAAATCCAGTGTGGCGGTTGTGCAATACATATGTAGCCAGCGGTATTAATTATTTGTGATGGTAAATTTAATACACATAACTGAAATGTATTGAAACATTACCGTCTTCTTCTGTGCTCCAGTTAGTATTATGGGCTGAATCAGGTGAGCCTGCAGATGATGTGGTAAACGTCGAGGCATGTGTACTCACAAGAGTGACAGAAAAAAGTGGTTGTCTGATCGCCATTTACCCATTATGCTGTATTCGTTATCGCAATCTAAAATATCGCATTCAATTCTCTCGACGCAATTCATAGAGCGTGCAAAGTCTTGACGATCTTGTCAATATTCACCGGGCTTTGCATTTATCGCTCGCCAGATCGCTCTGAAGTGCGCTGACATCTGCAACCCGTGCCGCGTGTGGGACACGAGCAAGCGGTGGAGCGAGAAGGTGTGCGAAGAGTTCTTTAAGCAAGGTGGGCATTGTGCACACGCGGCATGGACGCGGTCATGGGCATGCGTCGTCCGGCGTGATGATATCACCCCGCACGCGTAACCTGGATACAAAGCCGCTGCATTGCTAAGCAACACAGACCTAACGACGGGTGCTTAAAACCGCCGCTTTGACACAGCTAGCCTCTCACATTGGCCCTGAGAGATGCACGTGGGATGGACCCCGCGCCCGAACGTTTGATGGCTTAACGAGGAGCAGGAGGTGGCATGATCGTGAAGTGAGCCCAGCCATTGAGGCTGCTGTTTGTGCCTCGACGCTTCTTGATTTGGAATTCTGATTACTTCCCGATCGTACACACCGTGGTGAAGATAATGCAGCCGGCTCGTTAGTCTCTTCACATATGCTGGTAGATGGCTGGGAATGTGAAGAGAGATGATGGAGAGTTGTGGTCCATTTACATTTTCTTCACCAAATGGCAATTGTTTACAACAGCAAGGAGCACACGTCTGACGTTCTCCACCATCGTGGGAGACTTGTATTTACTCAGACTCCATCATGGGTGATGGGAGAACTGGATCAACATTAAACGATGATTACTGAGGCTTATTACGGCCAAAGGATCACTATAATAATAATAATAATTGCACTTCTAGAGCACTTTTCACTCCAGGGTCACAAAGCGCTGCATAGGTTATGATTCTACATCGGTGCACATCGCGTCTGTGTAGAGCACCGACGTCATCGCTGGTTGGGACGGGCAGAGCGAATGCCACTGATCTAATTTCTCACGGCATGTAACGGCTCACACTCGTGCTGCAGCACTGCACATGCTCATGTTTCATTTATGGGAGAACACAGCGGCTTTGGCTGAATCAACAGTACGCGGTGGTGGTAGCTCATTAGCGGTATTAGACCGCTATAAATATTCGTTATTTACAACACTCAGTTGAAGGCCGCCTTGCGTACATTCATCAGCTGGACAGATTAAACATCATTTCCACCCAAAATGCGATTGGCTAAATGTTATTTTAATAGATGTCACAATGAGCCGCAAAAATGCCAACCCGAGCCCTCCCCTTTTACTCGTTAACGTGCGTTCAGGTGACATGGAGCGCAAGTGGAGGCTGGAAATCAGCCCTTTGTGTGACCGCTACACGCAGACGGTGCCCAACATTCAGATCGGTGAGTGGCGTGTGTGGCTCCCTGCTTTCGGTCCGCTGAGCACGGGAACCTCCCACAGTAACTGCTGGGCAGAGAGCCCATGGTCTGGATATGCCAGGGTGTAAAATATACTGCGCTCCGATGAGACAAGGACAATGATACAAAAAATAGAGATCATGTTCATAAAATAATCACCATCATGGAGCAATGCTACAATGCTGTTATATTGATACGCTTCGTGACTATGGTTTACATATATAGTCAGTAAGTGAATGAATGAATCACTTATGTATTCACTAAGTAGCTTTGTGTAGTTTGATACATTTACAAAATTGTGAAAACGCACAAAATCACTGTTGCAAAACCTAACGTAACTTGACGGAACCTTTGGCCCCCATTCCTCCATCGTGGGGGGAGTGGGGAGACTCCTCGACGCCCCGCTGGTCCACGTGCGTGCGTGTGAGCCGCGGCCGCGTTATGCCTCTTACCTGCTGTCGCCGTGCGGTCGGCGTGCTCACGCAGGCTTTATGACGTTCGTGGTCGAGCCGCTGTTCCTGGAGTGGGCACGCTTCATGGGCTACACGCACCTGTCCCGCACGATGCTGGGCCATCTGGGACTCAACAAGGCCAGCTGGCGCGGCCTGCAGAATGAGTTGGAGGCCGGCGGCGCCAAGATGGGCGCCACCGACGCCGCCACCGACGACGACTCGCCCGAGGACGGGGAGGCCACGATGCCCGGGCCCACGTCCCCTTCCCTCCAATAGCACCTCTGCAACCTCTAGCAGCGGCCGGAGCTTTCTGAGGGGCAGCCCGCGGGTGGTGGCGACCATGTTGCTGTGTTCCTTGCGGACGTCCGCATGGCGAGCCATGAAGGTGTGCAGCCACACGGCGTGTCCTGCTCGCGAGAGGTCCCGACAGGAACCCGGAGCCACGTGTTGAGCACGTTCTCCACCACCCCCTCCCGGACGTGGCTGCGGATTGCTGAATGGGGCAGATGGCAATGCTTGCGAGCTGGACGACTGCTGCACGCTGGACTTGCGGAGGTGATTGAATCTCAGAGGGATTTGTACAAACCCTTAACTTGAGGACTATGATGCCAAACTTTTTGAACGAAAGGACATGAGGGACAAACAGCTGGCCAGTGATGCCCCTGCCCCTCCTCATTAACTGCACCCCGATAAAAAAAAAGAAAGTGGCCTTGTGCAGAGCATAGTAGATTTTGTGACTGAGAAGATGAGAGGCAAAAATAATTAATCAATACTGAAAAGAATGCGCTTCCAATTGCAGGATTCACCAGCGTTAAGAGGCCACTTGTCCTGTGCAGTTATCGACGGCATGTAGAAATGAAAGTCTTCAAAACTTGTTTCTTTTCACGATGTAAAGGCATTAGCTCACTCAAGGGGCACTTGGACAGAGAAGCAGAGTTGTGGCAAGGGAAGGCCACTGGACATGGATAACATCTCGATATGAAATCTTGAATCCTCTCAATCTCATTGCAGAATTGCATCGAAAACTCCCATCGTTTCAAGAAGACAATGGCTGATACGGACTCGACAACCCTTATTCCACAATCTACTGATCCCAGCTACATGTAACATAGCTGCCAGACACTGACCCAACAGCTGCCTAGGTCATGGCTGCTCCAGTTGTTTTCTATGGAAATTTTTGAAAAAGCATTTTACAACGAATCCTAAATCCCTTTCTCGAAACGTTGGAGTTCACTCCCTCTTTTCTGACTTAACCAGCCCAGGCCTTTAACTACAGCAGCTGCTACGCTACTCAATCCATATTCGACAGTAGCGAGCAGGTCCCGGCGCTTGTGCGTGCAGGTTCGCCGACCGTACATGGTGCAGCACGTCCGTTTTAAAAAGAACAGGCCGGTATCCGCATGGCGGTGCCCCGGGGCTGTCACGGGCTCTAGGTGGTACGCGTTCGGAATGGAGGGCACACGATGGGTTTCGCTTTTCTATCGATTTTAACTGAAAAATCTGAAATTTAAAGTGAATTTTTGCGAGCACCATTGGGCCTTGCAGCCACAGTGAGCAGATCAAGGCTGTCGAGTGAAATGCCTAGATGGTCTTTTACAATTCGGTTTTCTTACTGCGTCGCCTATGTAAGGTGAGTAAACATCATATCATAGTGGTACCATGAGGGCTCAGAGGATGGTCCAAGATCCTCTTCCTGGTGGTGGCCGCTAAACGCCAAGGTACTCACTGATGGCTGCGAAGTGCTGCGTGTCCTTTTTAATCGATTGACCAGACCTCCTCCGCGCAGTCAAGCAGAGGTAACCATCTGCCTGGAGGTGATTGCAGATTTTTCTTCCGATTGGTTTTTTATTTTTACATTTCTTCCCACACCGCGCAGCATTATTTTGGGCTTCACATGATCCTGCTCCCTCAGCTGATGTGATCTTCTCTGCGAGACCTGGGGTTGAAATTGGTGCAGAGTGCGTTGTGAGAGCTTGCGCGTGGGTGGGAACCACTGTCGTGGATATTCGTTGGGTGAGGGAAAGAGGAGGCATGCCTTGCACGCTTTCACAAACTAACGCAGGATGCCACGTGCTTTTAACCATTTACCGTACCCGCTAAGGAGAAGGGTATACGGTAAACCAAAGTACTAACCGTGTGCTAGTGGGAATCGGGGTTTATGTGGCTGAGCGACTGGTAAATCTGCAGTTTTCCTGGAATGTGAGTGATGAAGTCCTGAGGTAGTCAATTTCAAAATTCCAGGTTCAATATTAAAGCGACATGCTGATGGTGTAGCAGCCAAGTCTTATACATGCACAAGGCTAAAACAACAAGTTTGCGCATTCATAAAGCATTTTAAACAATCTGTCGATATATTTTTGCTATGTTAGGTAAGTATCTTATGTAGTTAATGGAGTAGTGGGTGGGCTAGTTGGGGAGTGTTGGCCAATTGTTTACCTAATAATAAAAAAGGGATGGCATGCATGCACTTGTGTGCATATGTGTTTGCACATAAGTTCATGTGTTTCGACACGTGCGCAGGTGCACGCGCATACGCTTGTGCGTGCGCATTAGCGATATAACTAGGGGGGAAACCGAAACACCATTTCAAGAAATGTGAAGACTTGAATTCAAACTGTCGAAGCAAAGAGTACCTCAAGCAAACTTAGCTTGCAAGACTCTTAGAGGTTTCCCCGTATGCTCTTGATATGGTGGAATGAGCAGTAATCGCATTATAAATACTCAAGACTTGCCAAGTCCTATCAGTTTCTTTGTCCAGCTAGTTTGCTTTAATTTTAATGTTTGTGATTCCTTTCCTTTCTGACAATTTGGCCCTTTGGGTAGTGATTGGACGGGGAATAGGAGTGGCAGACGTAAAGAGGGGTAAAGTTTTGTGCGTATGTGTATATAAAAATGCGACAGTATGTATTCTCAGGTATCTTACAGGGTTGTCACTTTTTTTATATCTGATGTCGACATTCGGAGGCCATAGAAGTTGTCTGGCTTCACACACACCAGTGCCGCCCGGGCGGCAGCGATCGGGCGATGGCTGTATGATGTCGGGCCTCACCTTCCCATGCTCTCTTCGGCGACCTCTCCCCTCTGACGCGGAGTCGACGCGCAATATCGCCGACTCACGGTGATCTGAAGTCCGAGAAGCTGGTTGCTGTAGTTCTGCGTACGCAGCTGTCGACGGCACGTGCAACTCAAATGGACGCGCTTGTGCAGCCACATTGCTGTAGATATTTTAGATCTCAATTTGTTTTTCTCTTTCATTATCGCACTCTTGTCCTCCCGTCTTCAGTAGTATTATATGAAGTCAGTTATGCTTGCCGTAGGTCATTCTCTATATTTCCTTCCTGTAATAAATAACATAAAAACAAATGCTTTGGTAATTGGAGGGAAGCTATTACAAGTCAGTGTTAAGCAAAGCTTTGCGATTGAAGCTCTAGTCAGTGCAAACGCCGCTAAAAACACTATTTGGTCGATAACATCTTGATATACAGAGGATGCAGTGTTTGCAAAGTGTTGATGCCAGCTTACTGCGTGGCTACCTTCTCTTTCGGTCACCCCTAAAGTTCTGCGCATTGCTGAGTGAGTCATTCGCTTCGAGAGTGAACGAATATTGTGCGACTGCGTATTGTAAGTGGTAATTGATTATCACCCCGGTGTGGATCGATATCAGCATTGTGGAGAGGCTGCAGGAATACCCGAGCTGGCGTCCGATCCGTTGGAGCGCGCAGCGGTCCCCGTCCGGTCGCCGCGACGCTCGCGATGCCCACGGGCGATGACATCGCTGCTGCGCTGGCGACATGGCGGGCAGTGTAACGCTCACCTCGAGCGCGTTTCACCAACGAGGCATTGTTTGTGCAGAGAGCCCTCGATTGGGGTCCGTGCCGTTCCAGATGTAACGTAGCCTGTCCCGCGTTTGCCGTTTCACGTGTGGACACGCACCGAAGCGCCAGCGTGGATGTTAAACCGAACTTGTCGAGGGTCACTGTCGATGCGCAGGTGGAATTGTGGTGCTTTTAAAAGCAAGCCGCAGAGGAGTGTGAGCCGAATCGGGACACTGGCTTGTGTAAAGTCCTGCAGTCATCTGCGTTCGTACAAACGTGAAGAGGGTGCAGGTATTCTGCTAGGACAGAGCTCTGTATCATCGCCCCAGTGTTGTGCACGCTCTAATCTTGTTCTGAGTTGAGGGCAGCAGTGAGACAGTAACGTTGTACAGCTGACAAACGTCTACCATCAACCAAACCTTTATTGTGGAAGGGGCTGTAATGTAGTCTTTGTCATAAGAAATCCAACTTGCTGGGGACATTGTGAATTCGGCCACACTTATTTAATCTGAATAGCTCCGGAGAGACGAAAGGAGTTGGCAAGTTGAACGCAACTCTGAGTTGAGCGTTGAGAACAACAATACTGTTCTGGGACCACGTTAAAGCAGTGACGGCAAGCAAATGAGACGCTTTTATAACTGTAATGATGTAGGTTTTCACGACTCGATGCATGATGATTGCTTTAAAAAGCTGCTGTCTCGGGACAGCCTCATCGATCGCTCTCCATCGCGACGTTTCGCCTCGCACGTTAGAGGCATTCTCAAGCGCCCGAGGATGTCTCTAACATGTGAGGCGAAACATTGCGATCGGGGAGAGGGAGCGATCGACGCGGCTGTCCGGAGAGAATAGCTTTTATAACTGTTAAACATTACTTACAAAC
Source organism: Mordacia mordax (assembly GCA_036362905.1). Taxonomy (NCBI): domain Eukaryota; kingdom Metazoa; phylum Chordata; class Hyperoartia; order Petromyzontiformes; family Petromyzontidae; genus Mordacia; species Mordacia mordax. The sequence goes on along the minus strand of JAZEWT010000009.1, from coordinate 14,221,552 downwards.
GACTCTTCTGGTGAACTGGCCACATAATGCAAGGTGTTTTGCAGTTTGCACTGTAGTTTGGTTTGTAGCTTTCTGTGTTTCACAACATGTTCTTACCTCATCTCTCTTGCTGCCATAATGGTTACTGACCATGTCTGAGGAACTTGTCTGGAAGAAGATTTTGTTTTCAAATTGTGAACGAATATGGCTTACAAAAATAAAAATAAAAACACAACAGTAAAAAAAACTTGTATTGGTAGTATATAACACTGATTGATTATAGAAAAAATATATGTAAAAAAATAATGGGGGTTTTCTAAAAAGCTTTGATTAACTAACCAGTATCGCATGCGATCATTGTGCTGGAATGAGGCAGGGATGGCCAAAAGAATGGGGCTCGATTATTTATTTTCGCCTTCAAACTCAACGGGGGGGGGGGCGTGGGTGCGCTTCAGCTGGACTTGGCGTGTTTACAGTGAGGGCCACCTGTGGGCCTTCATCACAACGTGCTTGACAGTTGTAAAACACACACATACAAAAACACACCTAGTAAAAAGTGCACTTGGAATGATTTTTAATATGACGGGAATGTTCAGTAGGACACCATCCAGTTGAATTCAGTTTTCCCTTTCAGGTTGTTTGAATATATGTAAATAAGCTTGTGAGTATGTATACGTGTATGCATACATACAACGTTAGTGTAAGACTTTAGATAGCACAGTCACAATGGCCATTCTAGCCTCATTTTCAAAATCGAAACAACCACGTGTTACGGCTGCACTGAAGCGACTGTTGGAATGCTGTACTTTTGTTACGTTTGTCAATTGGCATGTTTATCGATGCATTTTTTTTCCATGTTAATGTATAATGTAAAGTTCTTTATTGTTGAAAAACATTTATTTATCAGTCTTTTTATGCTTAACGTTAGGAAACGAAGAGTACACATTAGTCCTGAGAGTTGTACATTAAAATGAAGCATTTTGTATTGCCTTTTGAAGCCTTTGGCAAATATGTTTGTGATGTTTTGAGTAATGCGTTGCTTTTAATCGTTAACGTTGAGCTTCATTGTCACCTTTTAGGTCCTGTTTAGAGCCTGGGATTCTTACGCTGACATAATGGTACGGAGTCATACTGTAATCTCTCCAAGCGGAAACTCGCAAGTGACTGCCAACGTTGCATCGCAGAGCAGTGTGTCTCAGCCGTTCCCATAGAAATCCACAGACGTGCGTCACCATTCAGCAATTTTGAGCGGTCTGTGGACAACAAAAACAAGTCTGACCGTTCCACGCCTGGGACTCCAGGATAAAGCGTGTTGGGGAAGGTCTCCCCATGCACAGCCGTACCTAAAAAAACAGTAGCGGCTCGGTCCCAATTCGTTTGAACGCACGGGCAGAGCGCATTGGGCGCGGCTTGCGGCGAGGCCCCCATCTCGGCACGGGGCTCACGACTCCGCGCATCTCTATTGCCCCGAGGCACGAGTTCCAACGCGTGCACTGCCTTGGGAGAAATCTACTTATATAGTAGCGTCTTTAGCGACGGTGCACAATTTGGCAAATTTAACAAGGCTGTGCCACACGAGTGTATCACGATCACAACCATCATTGGCTTATATTACCATTGCCTTGAACCTATGCACACGGCCAGGTTGAACACGATTTCCAACCTTGCACGGCTTCCACAGGTGACCGTTAAACCCGTGATTGTTGGGTCACCGTCCGGCTTGGCTTGACTAAGGAAATGGGGTACATCTTTGGAACGTTAAACACTTCGCGAACATTCCATTTTGTATTTTTTTTTGGATTTCTTTCTCCTTTTTTTTACATAATGTTGGTTTAGTTCTTTTAATTGCAGTTTATAATACCATAATGACCAATTAGTTACGTGGATGTTCTTCATTCTGACGCGGTATGTAACACGTTAACTGTTGACAACATAGTACAAGGTGCTTTTGTGTTTTCCTTGGTTTTTACATTTAAAAATAAATAAACAATGGAAATCATTTAAATGTGGCCACATATCGCTATTTTTTGCATTCGGGAAATTTTACAAAAGAAGATATTACACAACTGCTTCTGGGATCCCAAGTAACCGCTTGCTCAGGGGCAGTTCTTTCCCATGCATCCTGAAGCAGAGTAATGTTTACCACAATATTAAAACGTATTTACAATTCTTAGAGCCGGACATTAGTCTGACTGCCAACACAAATGAAATGTAACGGTTGTTGATGACCAGCCCGAGACCAACCCACCCGCTGCAGTTGTAATCACACGTGGCGCCCGGATTTCATCCGAAAGCTCAGTGGTGCCGATATCAGTGCTCTGACCTCTCAGTCGCTGAGCCTCCCACCCAGACCCACGCATGTGTTGGGTGAACTGTAAATTGCTCAACTAAAAATAATATGTTATAAACCTTAACCAATACTCCATTTGTTGTAGGTATGATTATCCCAGGGTGACACGGCTTGCATTGGAATGTTTTAAATTGACGTTTTAAATTGGGAGAGCTGTTGTTAAAATGATTTTGTGGAGCCTGGTTTTCAGTAGAATGTTACCAAAAACATGTTAATACGGTAAAATAAATCCTCTGTTAGTATTATCAAGATGAATTTGTTATTCGCTTAAACTTATTTTATTATTGTATTGGGTGCGGCTGAGTTTCGCTGTTGCCACCGCTGCTACATAACAAGCTGGTGCAGTTATGTTAATGCTGCGATATTTGTTAAAATACATCGTTTTGATCTGGGAATAAAAAAAACCCAATGTAATGTTCTTTTAATTCTCAACGTTTTTTCCGCATCGTGATTTTTATTCGACAAATTTTCTGTAACCCTCCCGCAACAATTCCTAACATGTCTGAGATAAGTGTTCATTATTAAATGTTTAACCATTTAATTTGAACGCAATTAGGCCTCGTGAACATTAGGCTTTGTCGAAGCTTAGCACTTTTAATGTCACAAACGGGAGCCTTGAATTTATCTTCAAATTCAGTTAACTGTTACCCGTAGTAACTACTATCATAATAACAACGCTGCTACATGAGCACATTTTTAAAAAGTCACAAATGAGTTGTGATTGGGGTACAAAAAAGAGGGTAAAGGTAGTTTGCTAAACAGAGCCCTGTGGAGGACTGATGGCCAGCAAATGCAGCCCTTGGCATTCTTAGCTCAAAGTAAACCGAGGCATCTTGTCAAATAGCACGCCTGTGATACATCAAACATCACTCCCTCAACACGTGGACCAGTTTTTTTTAAGTCTGTGCAGGGGAAATTTAAGAGAGGAAAATTGCTTTCTGAAGAATCAAAATAATGTCTCAATTTGAGGACATTTTACGCCACGTAATGGATGTAGATGATATGTTGTGTTTGCATTATCGAAGGCGCCGTTGTAACTCTCATGAAGACCTCAATATGATTGCCTGCTCAATGTGGAGCTCCTCGGCATGATCCAGTACAAGCTTGCATGTCCGGTGGCGTGCTTCGCTTGGACTGCATTGTAATGTCGAGCATAGTCTCCGGACGAACCACGAACTCTTTGAGGTGTCGGGATCGAAGAACGCTCAAAGTGCCACATCAGTGAGTCACAGAAATACATTTTAAACCTCCGGTGAATTGTTTGTTCAATGTTGTTAATGGGGGGCGGCGCGGTGGCCCAGTGGTTAGCGCTGTCGCCTCACTGCAAGAAGGTCCCGGGTTCGAATCTCTCGGCTCGGGTGCCTTTCTGTGTGGAGTTTGCATGCTCTCCCCGTGTCTGCGTGGGTTTTCGCCGGGCACTCCGGTTTCCTCCCACAGTTCAAAAAGCATGCTGCTACATAGGTTGATTGGCTCGCAGGCTAAATTGCCCCGCAGTGCCCGGCGATGGACTGGCGTCCCATCGTCGGTATATCCTTGCCTTGCGCCCTGTGTCTGCCGGGATAGGCTCCGGCTTCACCGTGACCCTGTATAGGACTAAGCGGTTTCAGACAATGTGATGAGATGAGATGTTGTTAATGGCTACGTCAGGGGTGCCCAATATGTCGATCGCGATCTACTGGTCGATCGCAAAGGTAGTGTGAGTAGATCGCATGGCATTTAATCGTCAGCCTATCATCCATCCTTACTATAACGTTTGTCACTTGATTGACGGACAGCACAGCCGCTCTCATGGCCGCTCTGACCAATCTGACCTTTTCCGACACACGGGTCACTGCGCATGCGCACATAACGGCATGTAGTGCTCTTGCAAGCTAGTGAGTTAGCGTCCAATTTATATCTTCTAAACGTAAGGGTATAAAAATGAGTGGGGGAGCTGGACCAAGTAAAATGACAAAACGTACCACTTCCATACGGAGTGGGAGGGAGGTGGACTTTTTTCTCACTATGTCATTTTCAAAGTGCGTTTGCCTCATCTGCCAGTCTGCCATCGCTATACCGCAAAAGGGAAATGTGGAGCGGCATTTTCGGACTGTTCATAATAACTACG
>JAZEWT010000009.1:14169313-14185577 GCA_036362905.1 Mordacia mordax | reverse complement strand
CCCCCGCGACCCGGCACCGGATAAGCGGAAGAAGATGGATGGATGGATGGTGTGGAAGAAAACCGGAGAACGTTGAGGACAGCCACACAGAACAGAGGAAGAGAAAACACACAAACTCCACACAGAAAGGCACCCTAGGCAGGAATCAAACCGACCAGGGCAGGACTTTCAGTAAGGCGCAAATGTTACCACTCCGCCACCCTGTAGACATATCCTCACATGCACACGCGGCATCCATGTCATGTGTGCCTACACATGCTCGAGCCTGCTTAGATTCTCACATCTGGAGAGAGTGGGCCTCTTCAAGGTGAATTTGTCACAGGCATTGGCACGATTTGGATGAAGTGGAAATGACACCAGCTTCATGTGCACGCACCTTTGTTGCACTGGTGTATTTTATTGTTTATTTGTGAGGAATATATTGATCTGCGGGCGGCACGGTGGCCCAGTGGTTAGCGCTGTCACCTCACAGCAAGAAGGACCCGGGTTCTAATCTCTCGGCTCGAGTGCCTTTCTGTGTGGAGTTTGCATGCTCTCCCCGTGTCCGCGTGAGTTTTCGCCGGGCACTCCGGTTTCCTCCCACAGTCCAAAAGCATGCTGCTGCATAGGTTAATTGGCTCGCAGGCTAAATTGCCCCGCAGTGCCTGGCGATAGACTGGCGTCCCATCGTGGGTGTATCCCTGCCTTGCGCCCTGAGTCTGCCGGGATAGGCTCCGGCTCACCGTGACCCTGTATAGGACTAAGCGGTTTCAGACAATGAGATGAGATAATGATCTGCCTGTTCTTGGATGTTTGTCTTTTAAGGATGGAGATGTATTTTAATTGGGATTACACAACACGATACCGTATAATCCAATGTTGAAGTTTGGTAACATCCTGCAAAAATAACAGCTGTAAGAATTAATTTTGTTAAAGTATTTCCAGTCACAATCACAAAGAAGAGCATTGTATTGTTTATGAATGTGGATGCAGTGCACGTGATTGGCTGCACATTACGGCACCGTTTAATAATGTAATGACACAAAACACGGTCGGGTGACAAATCGGTCTTCAGTGTGTGTTGCGTTGAGCCTTGCAGAGCATGCCTCTGGGAACGTTTATTTTTTTTAGGTGGGATGATAATAACAATACTGCCTGCTTTCTGTAATTCAAACCAAGAAGCAGGAAATGGCAATGTCGCATATTGGTCAGCATGTGTGTTAAGTCAGGGTTTCTGAACTTATTCCACTTCAAGACCCACTTGGGTCTGGTCTGGATGGGTAACTCGATGATGCTTGTGGCCCAATGGTTGACAAGGTCTGTGTTAAACGTTCCATACGAGGTTTCTCTGGGTGCAAGAGTTTTCCACCCACATTTCCATTAAATGTGGTGATCCGGAGTGAAGATTTTATGGACGAAGGAAAGGAACATTTTCGAACAAGTTGATTGCGTACAATCTCCAAGACAGAATCGCTTCACACTGTGCGTCTCCGCAGGGACAGTGGAAAGTGTGGTCATACTTCATTATGTAGAGATTAACTATTTAAATATTTGGGCTACAACCAAGTTGGTCTGGAAGTAGAGCAGAGGTTTGGAAAATTCTTAGTCATGACCAACATAAGCAGTCATTGTTGTTGATTTGCCGTTCATGTGTTGTCGTTGTTGCGGACATGCCGTCCTCTCCACAGCTCTATGCAGCGCTTTGTGACCCTCGGGTGAAAAGCACTCTAGAAGTGCAATTATTATTATTATTATATGGGAACTCTTCTAGGCCCTCCCTTCAGCAACCTATAATGACCATCCCGGTGAAATATTGCTAAGCAACCCACGTGAATAAACTGCTGTTGGGAGTGGGGGGGTTGAGGAGGAGAGCTTTATCCAGCAGTGGGTTATAAAATGTTTAAATTCAAACATTGAGTCTGAGTAGAGCTTTGTTTCTCTGTTCCTATGAGCGTCAGTATGAACGTTATCAAGTGGCCAACACAGCCCACTCTCTCATATGCAGCAATTACTACAATTCGTGCACAGCTTGTAAATATAAACTCTAACAAAACGTGTGGAGGGGTTTGTGTTGTAAAAATACTAGCAGAAAAAGTGGCTCCTATCTATTTTTATAATGCGCCAGTCTTCCTATTGGCTGGTAGTGTTCCATGACAACTCTGCAGAGGATCTGGCCAATCAGCAGTAGGCTGTTCTCTCGGCTCAGCCTATCGCATCGTCGCCATCTAGCGGTGCAATTATACTGGGGCTTACAGGGTGGTGCCGTGCTGATTAATAACAGTGTGGTACAGGGTGCGTGTTTTACCCACAATAAGATCCATTATTCAATTATGCCTTGGTAGACACTAACAAGTGACTTCAACAGGGAGTCAGCAAAGCTCTTGATTTAATTGCACCCAATGGAGCATTGGTGCATCTGATTATAGGAGGGTTTAGAAGCAGGGGGTGAGCAGCAGTGAGAGGGCTGCATCAGTGACAAATGTGAACAGAAAAAAAAAGTTTATAAATAACATTTCAAAACTGCCATTGCACGTTTTGCAATATGTCTACTAACGGAGTAAGTGTGTTCATCGTCATGCACGCGTGTTAAACGGCTCTCTGGCTGCAGGCTCATGTTTATAATTGGATAAGACAATACAGTTATTGTGATGCGTACATAGCAGCTAAAGGCACTGCTTGCAACTGCAAGAGCACAGCAGGAACACTTAACGAGTATACTGTTTTTAACAATACCATTACACCTAATATTCTCATATGAACATATTTATATATACATAGTACGGTAGATATGCAAATGTTTAAGGATACGTGTGTAGTGTCTCATCTTGCTTTATATTGCACCTTGAAAATTGCAGCTCATATGTGGCCTTCTCAACTCGAACTTAACTCCCTATGATCTAAGATCCTGCCACTTGAATTATCACTCATTCAAACGTACCCACATGGCCCCAACACTGCGATTCCTCCACTGACTTGTTAATAAGGGGTCTGCAACCAGTCGACCATGATCAACAGGTGGATTCTAGAAATTTTAGTAAAGCAGAATTTTAAGTGTATATTGTATGTTGCGTTTAGATTTTAAAAGCGATTGTATATTTTTAAAGGTTGGAGAAAACTGCTCAATAACAGTCCTGCATCATATGTCCACGAAAAGAGCCGCAGCTTCGCCATGGTAGTGAGTCTCCACTCCAACTTCGCTTCACCCTTTCAGTACTCCCTGTTACAGCAAGGCCTTCTTACCCAATCTCTTATGCTTTACTCCACCCCTTCTCTGTTGCTGCTCTCATTGTCTTCTCACACTGGTCATGTCAATGACATTCGCATCTAATGTCTTAAGGGAGTTGACGCAATATCCTCGCAATTCACCTTCTGGTCTGTGGCACTGTAACTCCCATTCCATGCTCGAGAAAACCAATAACCCTCCAGACAAATGTTTCCCCTATTGCAGCACTTTCATGCGATCCATTTAGATCACTTACGTATTGTCATTGATTTATTTCCCCATGTTGTTTTTGTTTGTTTCTTGCTTATAATGCTTGTTTTGTACATTACATGTTTATCCAGTATATTTACAGCTAGTACACATGTTAAGTATGTGAAACATTTATCACATCAGATTGAGGTCTGAGCGAGGCAATCCGCCTTCAACGTGCCACTGCGGTGTCCCTCGCGCTGTACATTTCTGCGATGCAATTTCATCTTGCACAGCTCGTTGCCGAACGACACATGCCGAAAACAGATAGGTGAGCTAGACTCCTTTTGCAGCTCGCAAATCTTGGAAACTCGCCGTTCGATTTAAAGACCTCCAGTGCGCACCAAACGGAGCTCGGCGCCAGATTCTCTGAGCTCGAGCCCCAGCGCGAGCGCGCAACCCACCGGTGCCCAACGCAGCTTGCCGGCTCGGCTTGCAGGCGAGCAGCAGTGCGATCTGCGCGCGCAGGTGGCTCAGCTCCTCCTCGAGACGGGGGTGTGAGGGGGCCTCCCCATCCTCCTCGGCGAGCCGTGGCTGGGCGCCCGTCGGACGCCCGCGCATGCACGGAGAAGAAAACACCTTGCGCAGCGACGCCAGCGAGTTGGTGCGGCGATTCTGCTTGCCTGGCCGCAGCTCCGACCTGGCAGCAAGAGAATTTAAATATTATTATATTTGTTTTAATACCATTATAAAATTACTTACTTATTGAGGAGAGCTGCACCAAGTACTCATTTTCAGGAGGGTTATGCGTTGATAGGTATGGGCAACAGCAATGACCTCATGTGTCTTTGTAGCTAGAGAGGACACGGAAATGCAGAGGAAACCTATACAGAGTAGGTATAGAACATAAAATCCTGATGCAGAAATGTGCGCGAATTTGGAGTTCAACCACGGCCCTGGCTGCAAGGCCCAAGTGTTAGTATTGCACACACCCTCCTGCCCTATCGAAAGGAATCCACTGTGCTTCAGTTAACATGGTGATAGACCTTTCACATGACAATGTTTGTGAAGGTTATATAAATTATTAGATTACATAGGATAGTACTTTACAACATATTAAATCATTAATCCCACAAACAGACAACTGCATTGCCTTGTGGTCTGTGAAATTTAAGGGATGGTTTATCACATCTGGAGTAATTAAGTGTAGAAAACTCGTCTTCTAAAATTCTATTTAACAGCATTCACAAGAGCCAGCCCACGGTGTGTGCCAACATCATCTCAATCCCACGTGTGAATGGTGATCACAAAACAACACTCATGTGAAAATGTTCTTTATGGAGCCACCTCTGCTGCTATTCAAACAACAGCTGGCATCTTCCAACAATTCATGAGTGGGAGCTCGATATAAACCTTGACATAAGTAACAATCCTAATATTTCAATAAGCATTGAGATTGTAAACATAGAGCCGAGCGCAGAAGTTGGTCTCTGGACCAGTGCTGCTGGTGTGTGCATGTGGGCCCATCATGACTGGTGCGGGGATGCCAACAGAGATGGGCACCGCACCGTGGCTCGTCGTGAGAAAGGGGACCATAGCGCTGAGCCGTAGTATATAGTCTAATGTGGTATATACTGGACTGTGGTGTATATCGTACTGCAGGTGAAAACTTGTACGATCTAAAATACCCAGAAAATTGCAGGTATGGTAAAAACCTCTTGTCTTTCTTACATATGTACACTGGCAAAAGTACCCATAGCCTAAAATACCCACATCTAAATACAAATGGTCTAAGCAGAAGGAAATCTAGCCAGCACTTTGGTACAGCTAATCTCAAAGGGCATTTATTCTCCATACAACCTGTGTATAATCTACATATATAAGGTAGTGCATATTAATGATACGATTAAAAGATTACACAATAAACTGAGTTCCTTTTCTAAATATAGTGGAACAATCTTTGAAGGCAATGCATTTATTTGGCATGTTGCGGTTCTCTTCTTTGCTTTTATTCGTCATTTCCACCGCAAACAGTGAAGAATCTCCACAAAAATTTTACTGAAATTGCAGATCGTGCAACAGGAGAGGGAGTAGAGGGGGGAAGGACCTGCTCTGCACCAGCGACGCTAACGCCGCGTGGGAACTAATGCTGCGTCTACTCCGGACGCTCCGCTAAACACTCAATTGCGACGACAGCACCGTGCCAGATGCGTGCGCAAGTTGGGCAGGCCTTGCTCAGGCTACCAAAGCATCTTTGATTGAACCCTTCGCCAGAAAATGGGTGCTGGACTTGGGAGCCTTACCGGAGTCTGCTGAAAGTCTCACCCTCATCGTCCATTATCCACATGATGTCAGCAAGTGAAGGCACGTCCAGGTCTTCCTCTGGGCTTGTGTTTAGCTGCTGGATCTCTTGATCATTTCCAGCGGTCTTTAGAAGGTATCACAGTAACCATTCGACGGTTATTAAGAAAGACGGGCTGAGGGTCGCCTATATTATTGGAGAAACCACATCCTGGAACGGAATTAAGTTCAAATGGAAACTGTATTGAGATAGAAACCCTTTAATAATTTTGGAACCTATATCAATGCCATTATTCTGAGCAACGTAGTAACTCGGGCATAACCCAGATGCTTCCATTTTAAGATTTAAAAGAAACGGAAACATCCCTGAACCACTAGTCCAATGCTAGTCAATTATTTGGCAAAAACTAGCAAAAAGATTGTTTGGATTATATAACAGTAGGGTCTCTGCTCATGTATAAGAATTCTACACAACTTTTAACCACATACTGCACACTAATTACCCTACTAATAGTACCTGTAATGTAAAAGTGAGTCAAGATTTTAAAAAACAACTAAAATTTTAAGTGAAAATGTGTGTTTTTAAAGTTGTTCAAACCGAAGCGCCACCCAGTTTCTAAAACTTCTCTTATAGAAGTTGTTCAGGGAAATGTGAAGAAAAAACCCCCCAAATTTAATGGTTTATCAGGGGGTAAACCCAGTCGCTGCATACTGCACGTACTGGCTTGTTACATCTCACGCATTGCGCTTAGAAATTTACACCATATGCATCACACAGCACGCAAGGTATTAATCGCTTAGCACATGTATGGATCGCTGGTGCTGTGGATAATTTGAATGCCAGGTGAGTTGGAATTAAACACCTCTGTGGCAGTTGGAATAAATGTGGCGAACCGTAAATCTAAGTCTATGATTTGTTCAATTTCCGAAAATTCCTTCCTTTTTTTAGATATCAATGTTAAAAGAATACCAAAATGCTATGAGCATGTATTATTGGCTGACTTATGTAAATAAATGCATTTGTTTTATACTTGAAAACATTCACATAATTCATATCCTTGTCACCACAATGATTCTGTATTTAACCATTACTTGTATTTACAGCATCTGAATACAAACATCTTGCTAGTGTATTACTGTTGTGTGTTATCAAAGGGTGCAGTGGTCTTGGATCATGCGATACTGTCTGTTATATAGCAGCAAAAGCATTGGAAATAATGAAAGCACACGAGTGCCTGCAACGTTCCCCATTGTGCTGTTTTTAATAAAACTGCACTAACATTGGCCAAAGAGTTGTGAGTAGCTTCCAAGTAAATCGACCTCAATCTCGATTTTCATAAAACATCTAAAGTAATGTCTAAGGCTGCCATAAGTGGGAGAGAAGGGTTCGAAGGGCATATTAATAGGAGATTAAATGGTGGCAGGAGGAAAATACAACTGTTAAGGCATGAGCAGAATACCACTGCAAGAGGAGGGAAGTATGACCAGCTTAAGCATAACTATGATAATTCTGGCAGTCAAGTTATTTTCATTGAGGGCCATAATAACCATGCTGAGCCACACGCATCACAATGTACAGCCAGTTTAATTTAGTTACTTTAAGCTAGACGGAACCGTTGAGCTACGTAGGCCTTCTTAACAGTCGTCCAGCGGGCAGGGTAACCAAGTTACATCTCAGGGCACCAGTGGTGATTCATTCAGGACAATTCACCTACGCAGCATATCCTTAGACTGTGGAAGAAAACCGGAATGCCGGCAAAAACTATCCGCGGACACGAGGAGAACATGCAGACTCCACACAGAAAGATACCTGAGCCATGAATTGAAGAGGTTATTTTTGCTGGCAGGCAACAGTGCTACTCACCACGCCATCGTGCCACCCTCCACACTGCATTACGAATACTGCACAGTTTACCAACATCGTGACTATTGCTTCTGCCAGATGCAGTTAGATCATAGACGTGTAATGAATTAGGAGAAGAAATCCAAAGTATAGTGAGATGAGAGCAATCGGACATGGATGTCTAGTGACAAGACTGCAAGAAGGCTTGAATATTGTAAATCTGCTCAGATAATAGGACGCTAATATAGGCAGATGCGACAGGATGAACGAAGAGCAATGTGTAACAGCGGCGATATAAAGGTTTCATGCGAATGAACTTGAAGAGAGTGGAGAATACGTAATCCCAACAGACAAAGTGAATTGTATATACAGAATACATGCCATAGTAGATAGGAGGGCAATGTATTCAGGAGAGATTTGACAGACTACGGGAAATGAAAGTAACTCTGAAAGCAACATTGGAAAACATGGCCTGGTGAGTTAAAACGTCAGTCTCGTGCAGCTACAAAAGCTATGTGCTGAGAAAGATGGTTACACAATTAAATTGATGTCAAAGCAGCTTGTCTTTCTTATCAGTTAAGTTTTTGAAATGCCCCAACTGTATTACGCTAGTTATAGGGGTTGTCTTTTTCCAATGGGTTTTATATATTTTCATGCTACCTCTCTGGCACCGATGCTGTTGAAGGGCTATTGTCTGAAACGTCGCCTCTCATATCCACTTTATATTTTGAAGGTCATCGTGGTTTTTTAATTTGACAGCTCTTAATAAAAATAGGAAATGCTATGGGGCAGTGTGGTGGCGCAGTGAGTAGCGCTGTCACCTCAGAGCAAGGCCCTGGGATCGATTCCCAGCTCGGGTGCCTTTTTGTGTGGAGTTTGCATGTTCTCTCCCAATGTTCGCGTGGGTTTTTGCTGGGTACTCCTGTTTCCTCCCACCCTCCAAAGACATGCCTGCTGAGTAAATTGCCCCAGTGCCCTGCGATGTAAAGGCATCGGATCCAAGGTATAGCACTGCCTTGTACCCGGTCTGCTGGTATAGGCTCAGGTCCTCCAAGACCCTGTACAGGATTAAGCGAGTATTGATAATGATGATGAAATGCTACAGGCATTGAGTCATGGCTAACACGGAGAAAGGGAGTTAGCAGTATAGTGTAAGGAGTTTCACACAGTGAAGGTGCTTAAGTGATCTAAAATCAAACAGGAGTTCAAAAAATTACCTCAACTTTATTGCTCAAGTGGCAAATACTGACTGGTAAGAAGGGCAGAATTGTAGCTAAGTTTAGGCCCAAGCAATGTTCTAAGGACAGGTGCGTACTACCATCCTGCTATGCACGCGTTTAGGCACACACGTGTGCGCCAGAGAGATTGGGCCCTGATTGGCTGGCCCCATCTGTGGGCAAGGTTTATTCCCTGGTGCCGTTATGGGCAACGCAGCCGAGATTCAGTTCAATACGTACAGAGTTAACAGCAGCTTAGGTTGTGTAACTTGGTGGAATGTTACCTTAATCTAATTGGTTAACAGGGCAGAATGTATTTTGAAGAAAGCATTTACCGACAGACTTTTTTTACGTAGTAAGTACACTGGCCAACTTAATAACTGCATACAGGTTTTCTTTCATGTCCGATTTATAGCACATGGCGCACTTTAGTAATTATCCACACGACCTGGCAGACAACTGCAGCAATTCAACAGCTGATTCTGGGCAAATGATTAAGTAGGTAATGTAACAACCATGTATAAGCTATCGTTCACAAATGTGCGCCTTTAGAAAGATTTTAACTGTGCAATGACTGACGAAAATGGGTGCTTGAATGTGTTAATACAATATTGCTGCACTATACAAAAGCAATGAGATATGAATGGCAATCTTGAGTGACCAGCCAAAATAAACCACAGCTTTGCCAAGTCAAGTAGTGGCTCAATGTTAAATACATGCCTGGTTTTAATGTATATTGAGTAAATTTCAGCTGGGAGAAAATGTTTACATCTCAAGAAAAAAATTGTATTGGTCAAAGCTTGACATAATAATAATAATTATTGCACTTCTATAGTGCTTTTCACCCGAGGGTCACCACAGGCTGCACAGAACGGTATGTCAGCAACAACAATGACATCTCATCTCTCATCTCATTATCTGAAACCGCTTAATCCTATATAGGGTCACGGTGAGCCGGAGCCTATCCCGGAAACACAGGGCATAAGGCAGGAATACACCCGACGACGGGACGCCGGTCCATCGCCGGGCATTGCGGGACAATTTTAGTCTGCGAGCTAATCAACCTATCCAGGAGCATGCTTTTGGACTGTGGGAGGAAACCGGAGTACCCGGCGAAAACCCACGCGGACACGGGGAGAGCATGCAAACTCCACACAGAAAGGCACCGGAGCCGAGAGAATCGAACCCGGGACCTTCTTGCTGTCAGGCGTCAGCGCTAACCACTGCGCCATCGCGCCGCCCACAACAATGACATAAGAATAGCAAATCAGCAACAATAACGTTTTTTTGTTTGTATTATAAATTTAAGCTGTAGAGAGAAAGTCATGTCAACAATAACAACATCAGAACAGTTAACTGAAAGTCAAGTAATGGTTATAATTTAGAGGACATAAAATAAGCGTCTACTGGAAGGCAGCCGAGTGTGAAGCGGCTGGGATGAGAATCAGCACCTCCAAATCCGAGGCCATGGTTCTTGACCGGAAAAGGGTGGCGTGCCCTCTCCGGGTGGGTGGAGAGGTCCTGCCTCAAGTGGAGGAGTTTAAGTATCTCGGGGTCTTGTTCACGAGTGAGGGAAAGATGGAGCGTGAGATTGACAGGCGGATTGGTGCAGCGTCCGCAGTTATGCGGTCGGTGTACCGGACCGTCGTGGTGAAGAAGGAGCTGAGTCGAAAGGCGAAGCTCTCGATTTACCGGTCAATCTACGCTCCTACCCTCACCTATGGTCATGAACTTTGGGTAATGACCGAAAGGACAAGATCGCGGATACAAGCGGCCGAAATGAGTTTCCTCCGCAGGGTGGCTGGGCGCTCCCTTAGAGATAGGGTGAGAAGCTCGGTCACTCGGCGGGAGCTCGGAGTAGAGCCGCTGCTCCTTCACATCGAGAGGAGTCAGCTGAGGTGGCTTGGGCATCTGATTCGGATGCCCCCTGGACGCCTCCCTAGGGAGGTGTTCCAGGCATGTCCCACCGGGAGGAGACCCCGGGGAAGACCCAGGACACGCTGGAGAGACTATGTCTCTCAGCTGGCCTGGGAACGCCTCGGGGTCCCCCCGGAAGAGCTGGAGGAAGTGTCTGGGGTGAAGGAAGTCTGGGCATCGCTGCTTAGACTGCTGCCCCCGCGACCCGGCATCGGATAAAGCGGATGAAGATGGATGGATGGATGGAAAATAAGCGTCAAAAAAGATAATTGTTCAGCAAACAAGAAAGGAATAAATGTTATTGAGCAGGTGCAGGTCGGCAGCGAGCCATCATCCCAACATGACAGTGAGCCGCATTAACAGTCCTAGCTAGAGGACTTGAAAGCCTCAATTTGTAATAAATAAGATACATCAGAAATTTTATATAGGTAAAAGGATAACATTTGTTTATTCGAAAAATATAGCGTGTTTTATAATCACACTTATCGAATTAATGATTATCTAAAACAGCTTGGAGAAGACTTGCTCAAAAAAGTACAAAGGTGCAGTTTATGTAATTATTTTGGCCATCACTGCACCACCTTTGGGCAGGAGACCATACAAAAAGGAAATGTCTCCATTTTGTAATTCCTATGCCATGCAATGTAAAAATAGAGGTAGAGAATTCTGCTACTGCTTACGCAACACAGTGGCGGCACGACCCATAAAGGGTATTTCAGTCAGGCTACGGTGGGACCAGTGATGGCACAGGCTCGACGTGGCGCGCGTAGGGCAACCTACTGACGGCAGCACCTGTATGAAGGCTCGGATGCAGGGCTTGAGCGGCAGGTGCGTGCCGATCATGCGCACGAGACTCCGCGCTGGCCCGCACGCCTTCCCCTCCAATTCGGGCTACGAGAAAGATGCACAGGGAAGGCATTAACACAAGCGCACAGGCAACGTGACGAAAATACAAAGCACTCTAGCTAAATTATTCACAGATGTAAAAAATAACTCAAGCTAGCCAATGTTACTGTAGTGTAATGGGATAAATGCTTCCTATTGAGGTTGAGTCATAGGTTCAGATCCCAGCTGTTGAAGGCCTTGTTGGTTTTTCAAAAGTGTAATGTTTATTTCAATTTATAACCAAACATTAATATACACGACTGTGCATTGTTGTGAAAATCATACCTTCATGTAATATTTTGGATCGTCCAAAACCATGGATTGGGATAGATCTGCGATGTTCTAGGGTGTCGCACCCACAAAAAGTACCATCACGTAATTGTGATAATTAGTGACATCGTTTTTTTTCTGAAATGAATAACTAAGTACAAGTCCATGAAATAATTAATTACTATAACTTTACATTAACATTGATTCTTTAACGTTTAAAATCATGATTTTGTCGCAAATAAATGGAGAAACTCATAAAATGTGCTGCTTTTTAAACACAAACACATAATCGATTTTGACAAGATGTGAGTACTAGCGGCTATCTGCCACACAAAATTAATCCGTGAAGCAAGAGATTCACAAGACAGAAAAGACTATGAACCGCAAACAAGAAATGAGAATAAAGCTCAGCAAAACCTGGAGGTCAGTTATTGAAGTCGGCAGTGTACAGCTATAGAACTCTGAAATGCCGACATCAGGAAAATCACCAAGTGTTTGAAGGACCAGGATTTCATGAGATATATACTAGGAGGTGAGTAAGAGGTGGATTTGGATTAATGTGATTCTAGCAAGACAATGGAACCCTTTCAAATCGACCCCAACCTTCTTCCATTGTTCCTGTAACAAAGCAACGCTGTAGAAGAGACTTAACATATACATAGTACCTATATATAAATAGGAGTGACACATAGGACACACACACACTGCGCCTGAGGATTCCTTGAACGTGAGGCGAAACGTCGTGATGGAGAGTGAGAGAGCGATCGCCGCAGCTGTTCCAAGAGAGCAGCTTTTCGAAGCAATCATCAAAACCCCTATTATCTGTAAATGAAGTGAACAAGTGAAACTTCGAAGAAGTGTAGATTCCAGTCCATATTTTAGTAACGTGGTTACCGTACTATTACACCCAGCGCAACATTGTAGTTACGGCAGTTATGTTTGTAATGAGCGTAACTGCTCATGAAGACAATTGTTAAATAATCCCTGAATATCGAGCAGGTGCACTGACGTACCAAATTGAGTATTCATTTGAGCAGGCACCACACACGAGCGCTGCAATGGGGCCAATATCAGCCCTCATGGCATTTATCCCTGCAGTGGCTAATTCACAGGCTGCACCAGGCTACGGTGGTGACCTTGTGGCTACGTGAAGCTCGGAGGGCGTAAAGACGGATACGCACAACGCCGATGTTATTTCTGGCCGGGACATAACCGAGGAGGCCCAAATTACAGGGCAGCGCGCTAACCATTGCATAAACATTTTCTGTGCAGTCACAGACTGCTAAAAACATGTAGTGTCAGTTAACACCTTTAAAGGCCCATACGAGTGAGGAAGTGATGGAGCCATAAAAAACGTATGGCCGAGATGCTGATACACATCACAAACAGTATTAACGAGGCCAATATTGGAGACCCACGAATTATTTGAGGTCAACTGTCAATGATGTTAGCGGCAGCTAAGAGCTGAAGTCTGATCGCTGGCTTTTCACAGCGCAATGTGCTATTGCACGATTGTAGCCTTGCCTATTTTTATCAATCATTATATAACAAGTTGCATGTTGTTTATTGATCGTAGGCACATTGGACAACGTTAATAGTTTCTTCACGTTTGCCTTATTTTTTCAATGAATTATCTTCTAATGTTGCAGAATACTGGCTGAAGTATCTCCTAGTCTGACTACACTTGTGTACTTGTTTGGTACTATTCATGTTGAAGCGGTTTTAATCTTGTACGAAGCATTTTTTTTAACGAAAATGCTAAATTAGGCAAAGCACATTGAAATTGTTTTGGAAAACTGAACTTGATCATGCGATGGAACATAAGATTGTACCTAGAGATCGACATCAGATACAACGTCTCATCTCATCTCATTATCTGAAACCGCTTAATCCTATATAGGGTCACGGTGAAGCCGGAGCCTATCCCGGAAACATAGGGCGTAAGGCAGGAATACACCCGACGACGGGACGCCGGTCCATCGCCGTCAGATACAACGTGAGTTACAGAAATGTAACGAAATCGGAGTGTTACACCAGGAAGAGGCGAGAGATGCTTTCCTGGGAATTTCCCCCGACTCGGAGACGAAGAACACACACACACACATAGGAGAACCGTTAAGGTGGACTTGGCCATCATACCTCGGATGGTAAGGACTGCCCACGTATGCACGATGGAGCGGAGAACTTTCCCGTGGAGATGGAGCAACGACATCCACTCGTGAGCAGAATCTACTAGTTGTATAATGTTCGTAAAAATGATGAGTGATGGGTATTGGAGTAGATGGTATTGGTGTACATGGTGGTGGTCTATAAACCTGGTTACCCAAGTTCGAATCCCGCATATGGCCAACACGTGACGATTTACTGAACCAGTCCTGGGCCTCCCCTAGGTCAACTCGGTCTGAAATTAGTAGTACCTAGCGCGGTGTGTAAACATTGCTACTGGAGACCAGCGGTGTCAACATCGACCACTGTAGAGGGAGGTTCGTGAAGAACGCTACCCGAAATGTTGGAGTCAGTCGCCTTCCAGTAACAACGGAGGACGGAAGAGCGATGCTCACAACGAGCGGATAAAACTTGGCGAGTGAACGCGGTATGGAGGAATGGTGGTGTCTCTGCAAATCATCTGTTTGTACAATGTGCCAGGATCCTTCTCGTGACCTCTTGTCGAGCCTGCGACATCTCACGCGATAGCCTCAAGGTGCACGTGGCCTGGCACAAGCGCCGAGGGCACGTCACAACCACTCGGTGGCAATGTTGCTGGTGTTATTGAGCTGAATATCCGTGTTGCTCCTGTACATATGATGTCAGTGTGCTGCACTGTATATGATCGGTGTTGTGTAATGCCACTGCAGTGTTTACAGTACGCAGTGCGTTCCGTTAAGCTTGTGTCGTACGAAGCAGTGTGATAAACTGTAGTTAATGTAAACATTGTCTATTACAATGGTTACAACAGTTGGGCGTTATAATGATAATACAGTTGCTTTATTGTAATGTATGGTGATAATGACCTGTAGTATAATGGATTGTTATCGTTAAGTCCTTACACGGTGCAATGTATACTCATCTCGCTGCGTGGTGTTAATGTACAGTATTCCAGATCTATTGTGTTTAAGTGTTATCGCTAACTCTGTACAGTACTGTATAACGCTGCGTTACAGTGCGGGTACGGGCCGCTCGGCTCACGTTACATCTCCGCGCTCCCTTTAAATGCCGGGTAATAAACATCACCACCATCACTACGGCCATCAAACAATAAACACGACCTCCTTGCCCCCTGCCACTCACCTTCCCCGCCGCCTCCTCATCCTCCATCGCCTCCTCCTCTTCCTCGTCGTCCCACGCGGGGTCTTCGTCCCGGCTACTGGGTGACGTTGAAGGAACGTCACACCAGGGTTGCGATGTTGGGCCCGAGGCGTCGAGCAGTGGAGCAATCCTGACGCGAGCTCGTCTCCCTCCAATAAGAATAATCTCGCCTCTCCCGACTTCGCGGGTGTAGCCTTGGAACAGACGGTTGGGTTGGCGAGTTGTTAGCGAGTATGCAATGAAGGCCGGCACGGGACACGACGGGGAGGACGGCTCGCAGCACGCCCGGTCGCCATTGTCTCCCTAGCAGAACCGCATCTCCTACTGAGGCGGAGTCGACTCGGGGAAGGCACGACAGCGGCTCAAACTACGCGCGCCGATGTTTGTGATGGTGAGCGGGAATGGAACTCCTCGTGGGACGGTTCGAGTTGGTGGTGCGGCGCCCGCGCGGCCGCTCCACGCGTCCTTGCCCCGGTGCCGCGAACACCCGTGCTTAGAGTTGCCACCTGTCCCGGTTTTCCCAGGATCATCCTCCTTTAGAAGAAGACGGCTCTTTTCCTACAGCAGTGACATATCGACGTTTTCACGCATACTGAGGGGGGTGCCAGTCACATAGGCTACAGTACTGTCATTCTATTCACCCCATGTACGATATGTCCCTGTTTTCGTTCCTTCGAGGTGGCAACCCTACCCGTGCTGTGTATTGCGGGCCCAGCAGCACTAGCAAGGACGTGTGACGGTGGGTCCCAGCCGTGGCTGGTGCTGCACGGAGCAGCTTCTTCCTGGCCAGGGCCACTCGGGGTGGTCTCCCCGCCGTCTTCATATCTCGGGCCACGGACTCTGCGTTCACTTCGGCACTGGATGATGGTGAAGTTCCCGTGCAGTGAGAGCAGCAGTAAAAACCACACGGACATCAATGTTGCAGCGAGCTGACTGCAGAGTTCTGAAGGACTCTGAAGGACTATTGCACAGCCGACGAGATGTGTAACAGTGGGGCGGCGCGGTGGTTGCACAGTGGGCTGCGCTGCCGCCTCACAGCAAGAAGGCCTCGGGTTCGGTTCCCTGCTCGGGTGCCTTTCAGTGTGGAGTTTGCGAGTTCTCTCTCCGTGTCCGCGTGGGGGTTTGCTAGGTACT
>JAZEWT010000009.1:14147764-14159131 GCA_036362905.1 Mordacia mordax | reverse complement strand
AAATAAAACAATGTCAGATGCTAAAGGGCCTAATAATCTTGTTTCGTTGAGCCTTGGGCTCAGCAATTCTCATTCTTCGGGGTGTGAATTCCTACATAAGTTTTTATTTAATCTGGAGAGAAACGTTGAACTCTGTAGCTCTCTTTAACAGTTGTCCAGCAGGAAGGCGTAAGCAAGTTACAACAGCGTGGGCAATTTAGCCAATGCAATTAACCAAGGCAGAGTGTCTTTGGGCTATGGTAGGAAACTGAAGTACCTACGGGGACAAGAGAGAGAGAGTAAATCGTCTCTCGGGAGAAAGACATTTTACTCTGTGCGGTGACGCGGTAACACAGTCATGGTGACGCGCGTGTGCGTCACTCACCCGAGCCCTCCTCCTCCTTGGCGCAGTGCCTCCGGGGCAGCCGGCAGCGCCTTCCCTCGCGTAGGGCCAGGCACGGGCTGCCGTGGCGTGACGCCTCCCGCGTGACGGTCCGCTCACGGTGCTGCGTGCCCTTCTTACCCCCACACGGCCGCCCGCTCTTGGCGCAGGGCCCCCACTCGCCCCAGGGGCTCACCTCGCACTCCACTGTTGGCACAAACAGGTTCAGGGGCATCGGCAGTCGCAGGTGGATGTTCTGAGCGGCGTCCCGAGTGGGACGGCACCGCCAACCTTGGCGTCCCGTGATTTGGTGATACCACGACATATCACATGATACTATGGCTACGAGAATCGCATTGTCAAGTTTGCAGGAAAATAATTGTATCGCAAATATAGAGAAATGCTTTACAAATCTGTTTCGGGGTGGCCCTGTCGTGCGGCCGCTCTTCACGACGTTTCACTTCCAAATTTGGAGGCATCTTCAAAACAGCTCCGAGATCACTCCAACGTAGGATGCGAAACGTTGTGAAGAAGAGGTGGAGTGCTTTATACGGTTATCCTGAAGAAACAGCTGTAGAATGTAATTTTTATCGAGCCGTGAAAATCTACATCAGTGCATTGCTATTAAGATTACAACAGGTTTTACCGTATCTGGCGATTATGCAGGTTTTAAGATCTTAACACCTGCATAAGATTTTAACACCTGCATAATCGCCAGTTACGGTAAAACCTGTTGTAATCTTATATATGTATACTGGCAAAAAAGTACCCATAGCATTGCTATTAATCTTACTTAATTTTATAACATTTAACATGACAAACATACCAATTTTTATATTAATTCGGTGAATTGCTGAATATTTTCCGGAGCAGTTAACAGCATGGAGATTATGGGATCACAGCAAATCGCAGGAATTACATTTTACTTTATAACGTAGAGTGCGATTAGAAAGGATTGCGAAACCGACATCATGATGACTGTCGCGCTAAACTTGAGATCGTGTCGTCAGACGTTTTCACGGTAACCCATGACGTTGCGTTCCTACCATCAAGTCAACTTACAGAGTCGCGTTGATTTTTGACGCAACACTGACACACAAATTACCCTCTTACCAAGTGCCGCTGCTTTGTTCGTGAATGCCCTTGCAAATCAAAATGTTCAACCCTGTTGATGGGGCAGCGTTTAGAACGCACAGTTTGTATCCTGTCGTTCCAACGATTCTGCTCACATTTTTTTTGTGCTCAATATTTTCTAAAACATTTCAATCCAAAGCTTTGAACATCGTGTTGAAAACGATGATTTGACCTTTTTTTGGGTCACACCATATTCAAGCATGAAATTAAGGCTACGTTTCCAAAGTGTAATTATTTTCTATTCCACTGGAAATTGTTCTGCGCGTCTGTGCGGATGTGAAATGTACACTGTAAGTGTACATTGCGGTGCCGCGGTGTTTTACCGCTGAAGGTGAGAAGGCTCGCTCTGCCTTGTACCACACGGGGTTTGTGGTGCCTACACGTGGTTGCGGATCACACTTTAAAACAATAATGCTTCTAGCACGAACACAACCGTCTCCCGGTCGCGACACAAAGCTCATTGTATGCAATGGGTGTAGTGTTGCCCAAGTCCGTTAGATTCTTGCCTCGGGGGTTCTTCCCCTGTTCTGCGTGGGGTTTCTCTGAGTTCCTCCCACAGCTAAAACACACCAGCGAGCCCCCTACCTCTCTACGTTTTCCTCTCATCTCATCTCATTATCTGAAACCGCTTAGTCCTATGCAGGGTCGCGGTGAAGCCGGAGCCTATCCCGGCAGACACAGGGTGCAAGGCAAGGATATACCGACGATGGGACGCCAGTCCATCGCCGGGCATCTACGTTTTCCTCGTACCTGTAAATCGTTCTCTATTACCTTTGAAATTAAATGCGTGCGTGCTATGAATTGTATTTAAATTGCGTTTTAAATAACCAACGGGTAACTTATTAGGAACCTGCAACTTCAGATGAGTACATTGAACACCACCTTGAAGCGGCATGCATATTTTGCATTGACGGATTGCGCTTGGGCACCGCACTACAATACAAATGAACTAGGTGTAACGTTCAACGCAACATGATGCCTACATTTCTGAGCCTGGATATTGTTTCTGATCTCGGATAACGTAGAGCCCAGCAGCGCCTTGCGTTGTCGCTCGCGGTGAGAAAAAGCAGGCAGCTGCGCTACCAGAGCTCAGATGTGAGGTGCTCGTTAGATATGCGCTACGACCGTGGATAAAAAAAATAGAATCTTCCTTTTTGGGGCGAACACGCTGGCATGCAACAACATATCCGTAGACATGCGTGTTAATGATGATGGTTAGACCATTCGCAATCCATCACTGGATAAAGACCTCTCCAATGCTATCAGTTACGGGGGGGGGGGGGGTCCTTTGGCCATACTTCAACTCGGAGATATCGCTTGGCAACGGTTTTAACTCGGGTCGCCGGGTAGCACGGTGCGGGAGTCGTTGCGCAGCCTCCAATCCGCTCTAAAACTGCCTCGGCAACGCGAGGGTTATTCTGATGAGTTGAAATACGCGTCCTTACGCAGACGAGACCTTGTGCTCTGCACTCACATCTGCACGCGTCTCGCCCCGCTCATTTGAGGCTACAAATGCTCGTGTCATTAAACGCACCGAGCGTTGAGCTGAGTTGTCCTCCTAGCGGCCGAAATATTCCCGCACTGCGCCAAGTAAACGGATGCCATTGCTGATGGCGGGGAGACATACCGACATTGATGCATTCCATGCTTTGGCTGTCCAGCGCGAAACCTTCTGGGCAGGTGCTTGAACATTTTCCCAGGTGCAAATAATATCCAGATGTACATTTTGTACAAAAACTTCTGGCAAAGCAGCTGCTGCAGTGGTCCACCTTGCATTCTGTTGGAGGGTAAACAAGCGCTTTCTTTAAGAGGGAGCAAAAATGAGGGCACAAACATTGCATAGTATGTGGCACGAAGTACGAACGCTTTCGAGCACTCGGCAGTTGAATGCCACACCAATGTGTTAATGTTGTGAACAACTTTAATCGACGGAACATCAAGTGAATGACTCCACTGCTGATCAATCGGTGTAAATATCGGAGAGTCATTCTGCATCTTCCAAAGCATTTGATCCTGATATCAAAATTACAAATTTTTTGTCAAGTCTAAACGTCTGTTCCTTCTATACGATGCCGTTAATAACGGAAGGTCAGACGTTGCTGTTGCTGTTGCTGGAGCTTAGAACTCGCAATCCGATTTTAAGGCAACTGGACTCATCATTTTGTGGGATCGTTAAAATTGCTACAATTTCGCGAGACTTAAACTGCGGTCATTCTATGAAACTGGCCCTCCCACAAAAATAAGGTCTTTCCACCGATGCTAGGGATCACGGAATAAATGTAAACTGCCCATTGCCTGTTTAAGCGTGAAAGCGCTCGGGCTATGTGCCTGAAAGCTCAAAGCAACTACCTTGATGGAGATTCTAAAATAATGGTTTAGTTCAAACAGAAGCGAGGCTAGTGTTGGTTAGAGGCCCGTGCTGCCTGTCATGACAGCTGTAAAAGTGAGAATAATTATTTGCCAGATAATTTTTCATGGGACGGCTTGATTGGCAGGTTACCTCATTTGATACTAATCGGTTTTTTTAATGCGCATTGGAATTTTGAAAAGGTGATAAAATTCGAGAACTTGGCTACAGCATGGCTCGGTAGCAGCTCCTCAAATCACTGAGCTACCTTAAAACATAAATTATAATATGCACTTTTTTGCCAGTAATGCCAAAGTTCGGGGTACCATTCCTTAGTGTAACCGGTTATATTTTGTAGAATAGTTGCTAATTAGACGGAGCCGACGGGGAGCATTAAAGAGTTAAAACTATATGTTGACACAATAATAACCCCATGTGGCCGCGACTGTAGAGCTGTTTGCTTTTGAACTACGTGGTCGCACATGCAGTGGAAGCAACACTAGGCTTAGGCGACCAGGAGTAATAACTGAATAGATTGCTGCGGCACACTTAACGTTTTGCCTTAGGTATTATCTGCACATTGCATTCGTGGTGGATGAATTGTAAACGTGTAGTCGTCGTGTGATTGATACATTATTTGCATTATATTTTAACCCATTCTCACCGTCTGTCTATCTCGTTCTTGTCAGTAAATACATACTGTTGAGGTTTGCCAGTTCTCATTACAGACGTTGTGTCGTTATGACTTGCATAATAGCAAACTAATGACCTGTAGTAGACCTGCTTTTATTTTGTTTTACAGCGCTGCTTTCATGCATCTTGCATTTTTAATATCTTGCAAACTCCGCAATGAGGATGCGCGTTGTACTAAGAATTATACATATTTTACATTGCGCTCAAACTTAATGTTCAGGGTGCGTATTACAATTGAGATTTTACGGTCGTTTAGAGGCTGGGTGCTAATTGACCCGCTGTTGATTTCTCATTCAGAGTGGAAACACTATCTGGAAATTAGAATCCATCAACGATTTGGTCAGATAATTACGTGGTTAAGCCGATAATCAATTATGTCCTCATGGATTTCTGTTATCTGATTTCATTGGCGACTAGGTAGAGGGACTGTATTTAAACAGTGACCGTCTCTTCCAACTGCTGTGGCACCGTGCTTAGAAAATAAACGCCTGGATGAAGTGACGTAACTGTGACGATTCACTTCCCATTGGATGTCTGATCCGGTACTGCATGCGGCACAGCTCGATGAGCTGTTGAGTTGATACTGCGCGTTGCACAGGAATCAAACGGACGTGTTTGGTCGTCGGAACTGGAATTGGCGGAACTGAATTTAAAATAACATTTCAATTCGTTGCACGGATTTAGACACAGGATTCAATCTTGGCTCGATGTGCGGCGAGGGGAAAACATGTGTCATCGTTGCTATCGGCTTTTATTCATTCGCGAGGCAGAGCGCAGACCCCAATTACGACGAGAAGTTCCTGTTTGCTGTCCGAATCATAGCAGCCTCCTGCCTAATCGCAATTCCGAGACTTAATGCTAAGTAGCAGCACGTGTCAAAGGTTAAGGCCTGTTTTGTTATTGCTTTCATCCACATTAAGCGATTCGTGGACATACGAAACAGAGCAAGCACGTGGTCATGAGATCACCACAGTGCGACTGCGGCTCCCGCTCCTCACTTCTGCCGCATCTCAGCAGCTACACACGGTCCACACCGGACATGTGATGTCTCCTCTCAGCGCCCTGTCGCTCCCGGCCTCGTGGGGGCGCTGTAACCCACTGGGGGCATGTGCAGGCTGCTGCTCCCATTCTCCCGTGTAACATACTTTAGCCTCCACGCGTTCACTCTCCGCGATGATTTGTCACTAGAGTATATCGTGAACTGCCCAGCTTGCGACCTTTGCATGGTCAGCATCTCGGCAGCGAAGCAACTACATCATACTCTACATTCGCCATTCACAACGGGAGGACAATGAACTGAGGCAGCAGCATGTCTGTGGACTGCGGACGCAGCGGTGTGTGTCACCTGCGTTGGACTCTCCGCTAATCCTCCACTCTAGCTCTGTGCATTATTGTTGTGCATATATAAACCGACCAGCGAGATAAACCAAGTTTGATGCTTCCAGTGCTGTGGAATTTTTTTTAACATCCCTGTGTCTGACTTCCAATTGGGCTAAGCTAAGCCCCTCCCCGTGTTAACAACGGCTCTAGCGTCCGGTATCCTTTCTGCACATTGTGGTTTCCGAAGTCCGCGGCTGGCAAAACAAAAAAAAGGTGCAAATCTCTCAGGCACAATTTGGGTCTCTTACCCAGGTGAATTTCAAATCACAGAGAGGGTCACTGTTCTGAGTGCCAAATGTATGCATGTGCGTCCGAGCAGAGTGCTTGTGGAGTGCAATTTCACGTAACTACTACTGATAGAAACATTTTTGTAATCGCTTACATCTAAAATTCCATAGTTTGGACATCGCAATGAAAAGAGCATATGAACTCCATCTTGTTGTAATGGTAGGAAGTAGGATTTTATTCATGCAAACCACGTGGTCACGTTTTATTGACATTCTATGCGATCTTTAATGCGAAGGCTTTCCTGATCAATGTTATCCATCAAATACATTTTTTGAGTCACGTAACAATGTGTCGTAAACAGGTCTCTACCCGACACAACTAATCACTTTTTGTCACATGAACAGACTGACCCAATTATTTACTCTCTTAGCCCAGCGGTGCATTGGAGAGAAAACCAACATAATTTACAATGAAATACGACGTTTTGCTGATAATTGTAATCAGCATCATGAGCTACTCGCACCAATTTGGGACGAGCGGCTCTCAGCCGTGACTTCACGTTATAAAGCCTTACTCATTGACTGCGTCGGGTGGAGGTATGTTTGCGGCACGTGACTTAACCTATAGTCTATACATACAGCCTATAGTCTATACAAGTAATACATACAGTCTTTAGTTTATATACAGTCTTTAGTCTATACAGTCTATACATACAGTTTATAGCTTATACAGTATATTTTATACATATAGTCTCTATTGCATATATAAAGTCTACAGTCTATCCAGTTTACATATAGAGTCTATAGTTTATATACAGTCTATAGTCTATACAATCTATACATACAGTAAATAGTCTATACAGTATATAATACAGTCTGTAGTATATACATACAGTTTAATCAATACAGTTTATGCATACTGTTTATAGTGTATATATACAGTCTACAGTATATACAGTCTACGCACAATCGTTAGCATATATACAATCTATGGTATATACAGTCTATATATACGGTTTATAGTATATACATGCAATCGATAGTCTATACAGTCTATACATACAGTCTATAGTGTAGTGATACGTCGCAACCTGGGTTTGGCCCTTCCTTGCACCCCGTGTCCCCAGAGTTGGGCTCCTGCCCCTGTTCGAAATGATCATCTACACGTGCATGGCTCTAAAGAGATTGATTACAACATCAGTTCTTTGTAAACCCAACTTTTTAGCCATTTTCCATTAGCCGATGATACTTTGATGCCCTTGTTACATCCATCGGGGTGCCGGCAACAAAAGCCCATTAACCTGCCTACAATTGATTTCCCTACCCCCATCCATGTATTAAGCCCTTTTCTGACTTGCACCTGCTTGGGAACATTTATTCCTTCCTTGTTTCTTGACGAATATTTTTTTATTACTATCGCTTATTTTATGTCTCTCTATAATTTATTGCTACTATTTGATTTCCAATTGAATTGTCCTGATGTTGTAACGAGTAGAACATTTTTATGCATATTTCGCCACAAATGTGTGGCTTTTGCAAACTAGACACTGTGAAAGATGTCTATTTTGGTGTTTTAAGATCTTAACACCTGTATAATTGCGAGAAATGGTAAAAACCTTTTCTACTCGTTACATATGTACACTGGCAAAAAGTACCCATAGCTTGTCCTAATGTTGTTGACATGCCGTTTTCTTCACAGCTCGGATTTGTAAAAAAAAAACCTCCAAGAAAACCATTATTGTTGCTGATTTACCGTTCTTATCTCATTGTTGACGTGCCGTTCTTGCCACAGCTCTGTGCAGCTCTTTGTGACCCTCTTGTGAAAAGCGCTCCAGAAATGCAATTATTATTATTATATAGAATACAACAAGTTAGATCGTTTGCAGCTCGACCTTGCTTCTGAAAAATATCGTTGGTCGGTGCCCCTCTTCCAGCACACACATTGTCTGCAACTGAAACTCACTTTGCCCTGCTCAATATGCACTCTTTGAATACCGAAAAAGCCCCACTCATTGCTGAGTTGATCTCAGACGATAGTATGGACCGACTCTGCCTAACATAGACCTTGTGTCATCAAGATGATTTTCTCCCATTGAATCAGGCTCTACCGCGAGACTTTGCAGTTTCCATTAGAAGGCTCATTCCAATGGCCGTGGTGGTAGCGTTGCAGTCATCCACCATGTGTCAGCCGACATTCATCGCCGACATTCAATTCATTTGAGCATATGTCTCTGGATTGGCGGTCGGCTTAACCTGTGAAGTTGGTGCTGCTCTACCACCCATCTGGAGCCTCTACTTTTTGTCAATGAACTGTCTGAGATGCTTTCTAAGATGTGCTCAAGTTCTGAAAGTATCCTGATTCTTGGCGATTTCAACATCTATATTGACTCTCTTAAGAGCCGTCTTGCAAGGAATATCATGGCCAGTTTAAATTCACTCAGCTTCACTCAACACATGATATCTGCCACTCACAAATGCGGCCAAATTCTCGACTTGGTTTGCTCATGGGGCATATCGGTAACCAATCTATCCATCAACGATCTAGGCCTGTCTGATCACTCCGCTGTGTGGTTCAAGTAACACCTCCCATTTCCATCACCAAGCGCCATATTCAATATCAAAACCTTAAGGCCCTCACTTCAGACATATTCACTGCAGCCATCAAGAGTTCACCACTCTCTGCCTTGGCTCACTCTGCCTCTAATGTGACAGTAGAAGCTTACAACAATATGATATCAAGCATACGGGATGATTTGACCCAATTAAAATCACGCTATGTCTCAGGTGGAAAACTATCCCCCTGGTATACTGCTTAACTCGGGGATCTCAAGGTGAATGCACTCAGGGTCGAACAGACTTGGAGAAAATCTGGCCACACTGCTTATGCTCAAATATTTAAGGAACAGCTCATCCACTACCGGAAGGCACTTGACTGTGCCCATACCAACCATTTTTCCAGCATCCTGGCTGATACCTGCGACAAGCCCAAGATTATTTTCTCGACCATTAAGCAGCTCCTCCGTCCAACCAGTCATTTGCCCTCACTTGTCTTCACTAATAAAGATCAAGTGGGTCAGTTTATTCATCTTTTATCAGCAAAACCTGAAGCCCACTGTATCTCTACCCAGCCTCAATCACCAACCAATGCTTCAATAAGTGTTCCTCCACCTACCTTGACTTCAAAACTCCAGAAATTTTCCGAATTAACAGAAACCAATGTCTCTTCTTTAGTTACCAGATCTCGGCCCACAAACTGCTCCCTGGACCCCCTCCCATCCAAAATCGTCCAGGCAAATTTCAAATCCCTAAGCCATGTTCGTCACTGATCCTTTTAATAACTCATTTCGCTCCATCATCATTCCCCAATGTTCAATGTGCCGCAGTGCCCCTTTGCTGAAAAAGACTGGCCTCGATTGCAACATCCCTTATAATTATCACCCATCTTAAATGTACCTTTCATCTCTAAGGTCCTTGAACGTGCAGTAGCCTACGCGACTCCCGAAACACATGCTCAACAATGACCTCCTCGATCCCTTCTAATCTGCATTCAGATTCGGCCATTGAACCGAAACTTCTCTGGTCAAAGAAGTTAACGACTTATTTATCACTGCTATTTAAGGCTTTCCAAGTATTCCGTCCTTTTGGACCTAAGCGCTGCTTTTGATACCATTGACCACGCATCTTACTTGAGCGACTAAAGGGTATATGAGTATATGGCTGTGCCCTGCACTGGCTGAGCTCCT
Source organism: Mordacia mordax (assembly GCA_036362905.1). Lineage (NCBI taxonomy): Eukaryota > Metazoa > Chordata > Hyperoartia > Petromyzontiformes > Petromyzontidae > Mordacia > Mordacia mordax. The sequence goes on along the minus strand of JAZEWT010000009.1, from coordinate 14,149,246 downwards.
ACCTCTTTGGCCGGAAGAAGTTCGTCAGCCTCAGAGGACAAAACTCAGAGATTCATCCTTTTTTATATGGAATTCCTCAGGGTTCAGTTCTCAGCCCACTCCTCTTCAGCATCTAAATACAACCACTTGGCCATATCATACGCAGCCTCAATCTCAACTACCATTGCCATGCTGATGACATCCAAATCAATATCCACGCAAAGCCATCCATCAATGCCTCTGGTCTTTGCATGTCGTACTCACTGTCAACTGTGCAGGCCTGACTCAATTCAACTTTCCCAAAACGATATGGTGACAAAACAAAATTTTTGCTTGTCGGATCCTCGCACCAATTGTTCAAGGCTGAACCTATCCAATAAATGCTTGACGACCTGACCATTGAAGATATTCTAAGGCAGTCCGGTGTCTAGGTACGACTCTTGATACTTCACTCAGCTTTGAGACACACATCAACAATGTGACGAAGGTAGCCGATTTCTATTGGAGAAATATAGCCAGACTGCACACATCCTGTCACCCTCTGATGCTGAGAAGCTAATACACATGTTCATCTCCTCACGAATCGATTATTGCAATGCACTGCTCCCTGGCACCCCTGCCTACCTAATCAATCGTCTCTTATGTGTGCAGAATGCAGCTGCTGGAGTCCTCAATCTCACACCCATCCACGGTTACATATCCCGAGGACTAATGTCTCCTCACTGGTTACCGGTTAAATACAAGATTGAATTCAAGATCCTACTCTTCACCTACAAGGCTCTCACTGGCGCTGCTCCAACATACATTCGTGACCGATAAGATTACAGCAAGTTTTACCATATCTGGCGATTACACAGGTGTTAAGATCCCAAACACCAAATAGACACATTTTACAATGTGTCCGGTTTGCAAAAGCCACACATACTAGTGGCAAAGTATGCAAACAGGTAGCTTTGATAACCTATGCACTGTTCTTCAACTGACCGATAGCATTAGCAGCTCCACCTAAGCTATAAAGCATTCATACCGCACTGTCCTGAGCTGACTGCCGGCAAATCGCCAGACACGGTAAAACCTGTTGTAATCTTATATATGTCCTAATATTGTTGACATTATCTCTCCACAGTTCGGATTTATAAAAAAAAGTACAATAATTTTTTTTTTATGTTGCTGATTTGACATTCTTATTTCGTTGTTGACGCGCTTTTCTCTCCGCAGCACTCTAGAAATGCAAGTATTATTATTTCTAGGAATCGCCAACGTTACCGTCGAAATAATCACTAACTCTGCGACCGGGCAGCTCAGTGCTGCCCCTGGATGTGGGTCAGCAGTAGTGCTACGATATCCGCTTCCACGGGCTGTCCTTGAAACACAGGCAATCGCACTGCTCGGCTGTGATAAAAAAAAAATATCCATCCATGCAGTTACGCCGACGCCACAACCGTTATGAAATTGGGGCAAAGACTAACAATACTCATCTCATTATCTGAAACCGCTTAATCC
>JAZEWT010000009.1:14132162-14142882 GCA_036362905.1 Mordacia mordax | reverse complement strand
CGGTTTCAGACAATGAGATGAGACCAATTAAATAGGTCGTCTTCCTCCTCCTGGGTAGCAATGTCTGGTACACAGTACTCAATTTATCACCCCACGCCTTCCTGAACACTGCTAATCTGGCTTGGATTAGGGATTACTGGCATTCGGTACTACGAACCAGAGTACAATGTGTGCTTTTCCATAAGATGCTTATTACAGAGAAATATTCCCAATAAGCTTGCAAACTGTTGTTGCGGGATTCTTATATTTAACAAACGTTTGAACTAACCAATAAAATCACAAGGTATATAAACCAACCAATAACACCAAATTGTCTCCCTCATCTCATCTCATTATCTGAAACCGCTTAATCCTATATAGGGTCACGGTGAAGCCGGAGCCTATCCCGGAAACACAGGGCGCAAGGCAGGAATACACCCGACGACGGGACGCCGGTCCATCGCCGGGCATTGTGGGACAATTTTAGTCTGCGAGCCAATCAACCTATCCAGGAGCATGCTTTTGGACTGTGGGAGGAAACCGGAGTACCCGGCAAAAACCCACGCGGACACGGGGAGAGCATGCAAACTCCACACAGAAAGGCACCGGAGCCGAGGGACTCGAACCCGGGACCTTCTTGCTGTGAGGCGTCAGTGCTAACCACTGCGCCACCGCGCCGCCCACACCAAATTGTGCAAATATGAAAGCCTAAGCCCACAAGTGCAGCAGTGTTACGGTGCGGTGGGAATTAATTGAATACATTGTAATAATAAATGGAATAGAGCATATGCATCCCTTCAAACGCGCTTACTAATGTTTGCCGTGGCAGATAGGCAAAAAGCATTCCTCTACATGTGATCTAAAGTGGCTGATCGATGACTTTCGCCTCAAGTTCACAGCAATACTGTTCCTACCAGCAGATGCAGCCGCCACAAACGCTTCTTCCCCAAATCTGGATGTGTACCTCGGAACGCTTTATCCTGCATTGCTCTATCGTGTTTTCCTGCAAATCCCATACACGTGTTTGTTGTTGACATGCCGTTCTCTCCGCAGCTCTGTGCAGCGCTTTGTGACCCTCGGGTGAAGATCGCTATATAAATGCAATTCTTATTATTATACAAACGATGACTAAATAAGGCCACATGACTGTGGTGCCGCTACAATCCCCCCGATCAGTATTGCGACTGAAACGGAGCTTTGCACTACCGCTCAGCACCACAGCGACCGCCGACTCATTTGGGATTTCTCTGTGGCACGAATCCTTCATTCATTCGTTCATGATCAATACCAGCTTAATCCTGTACGGGGTCACGGGAGGGGCGGGGCGGAGCCTATCCTGGCGATAGAGGGTGCAAGGCAGGAGTATAGCAAGGATGTGACACCAGTACATCGCAGGGCACACTTGTTGGGGCAATTTACTCAGCAGGACAATTAACCTTAGCGGAAGAGTTTCTTTTGACGGTGGGGGTAAACCGGAGTACCCGACGAAACCCCACGCGGACACGGGGAGAGAACACGCAAACTCTATACAGAAAGGGTGTCACGAATGCGTCACCAAAAGAGCAGACCATATCACTTCTGTTCAGACTGTGTCATCCACATACAAGGTGTCACATGATTAATTTCTCCGGATTATCTCTAGCGAGTTGAAAAGGAGCAGGAGAATGTTCGTGAGGTCGGTAGTATTACTCGTCAGCCTTCCTCTTGTGACATCTGAATCGCAACAGGAAGTATGCTGTGGAGCGTGTACTGTGTGAAGTGTGGCGTCGAATGCAGGAAGCCGTGGAGGGTTGTGGGCATTGACATATGTCTGGATTGGGACGGAATTCCAGGTATGATAAGGTGAGTACGTAATGTATTTTATTGTGGGAATATTATGTGGTTTAGGTGGTGTGGCAGTGATTTCAGGTAAGCTTGGTGCGAGAGTTTTATGACCACTTTGTTCTTTGCTGTACTTGACTACGCTCACGAACACTAGTGCTGAATTTAGGCCACAGTGGTCCAGAACACTGGGCCGGCAATTAGTAGGGCAGGCGCAGTGCAATTGCTTATATCTCACGTCAAGACGTCCCGGGTTTGCTTCCCGAACCGGGCACCTTTATGTTGCGTAGTTTGTATGTTCCGCCTTGTTTTATATGGGTTTCCTCTGGTTTCTTTGGGTGGATAATAACTTATCATGATTAAGACTCCATCTATATCAAGGGGGCGCTACAATGATGCAGGTGAGTAGCACTGTCGCATCAGCAAGAAGTCCCGACATTGAGTCCCAGCTCGGGTGCCTTTCTATGTGGAGTTGGCATGTTCTCCTCGTATCCACGTGGGTTTTCGTCGGGTACTCTGTTTTCTTCCCACAGTTCAGACACGCTGACTGGCTTTATTGTCTCGACTAAATTGTCCAGACTTAATTTTTCTAACGATTATTCCCTCGGTGCCCTGAGATGTAGTCACTTACCCCTCCCTGCTGGACAACTGTTAAAAATAGCTGCATATCTCAACGGTTCCTTACAGCTTAGATGTAAACTGACAGACTGACACGATGAGGTTTGTATGAACCTGGTCTTTAAAAACCTGTTCAGATTCCCACGTACACCAGCAGTGAAGAGAACATACCCGGTAGATTGTTTAAATTATCTGAGAACCACTCCTGTGATCCGAATCCATTCACCCATGGCCATTTCACCCTTTACTCTAGCATTACAGATAAAACTTTTTCCTGTAATTAGCGCTGTATTAACAAAACCGTACCCATCATTGCCTATACAATTATCTCTCTGTACGAGGATAGACGGCCAAGATGCTTGGCCTGCAGGAAGGTAATCACCAAAGGGTGACTGAAATATGTCCTGTTTGTTTCATTTTACTTTTAAGTTGACAGTTATCGAAAGAGTCCAGGTGGCCAACGTTATGAGCGAAGATTTAAGTGGACTTGTGAATCACCGGCAATCATTCTATAATAGTTATGGAATGGCCACTGTTGATAATAATAAGCACAATTTATAACGTGCACATTCAGTTTTGAAGGCATGCATTCGCAGATAACGGCTCACAGGGATAAGGAGACGGCAGAGGCGGTGAGAGCGGCCACGCGGTCAACCAGCGCCAATATTTGTCAGACACTGCATCCCGTATATTGTTATCAGACAATCGTAGTGTTTTTTGTTGTTGTAGGAGACAACCGCAGAACCACGGAGAACCCCACGCAGAACAGGGGGAGAACATAAATTTCACACAGGTGTACGGGGCGAGAATCGAACCGCCATGGGCAAGACTGCCTTTTTCAGGGTGGCGTAGATGTTACCTCTGTGCCACCCTGCTTGCCAGGTCGTGCGGCGATATTGTTCGTTGTAATATACTGCCAAGTAATTTGATAATAGGCGATAAAACTCAGTAACCTTGCGAAGCAAAGTCGATTTGAAAGTCGCTGGCTGATTTAATGCAAGAAAGGTGGAATTATCGATGTGATATCGCAAAGGAAAGGTGATGCAAATTTAACTCAAGGTCATGCATTCTTCGTCGCCTTTTCAAAGTTACGAAATATTTTATTTGATGTCAACGTTTCAAATGAAAGTGAATCCAAGATGCGATTCGCTAAGGGGCAAATTAAACGTATCGTCTTATTTGGGCTATATCATTACAGAGCAACACGGTCTAAAATGTTAGAATATCGTGTATATGATTACTGGCTTAAACCCAAGATTAGAAATTCTAATTGTAAACATCTGACATGGGCCTTCACCGAGCCACAACGCTGGCGGCCACTCTGCCTGAACTTGTTTGTCTAATTTGGGTTCGTACAGCGGCAGATGTGTGGTGCAATACAAAACAGACTGCAAATCGCAGAGGCCTGCTGCAGACATTTTTCAAATCATTGTAATTATTTCCACGTTTTCATTGGAACCACATTTGAAATGAAACTGCACATCTTCACCACATGTGGTCACGTAACGCGGCAGCGCAACACCAGGATCTCTGTCCAATGTCAATCTCATGTGGCCTTGCATTTCCAGTAGCTGCGTTGCTACTCGCCTTGTGAGTCCGTCAGTCAGTTTTTATTAAAGCTGGAAGGAACAGTTGATCTATGTAGCTACTCATCGCTGGCGCCACCACCGATACCACCTGAGCGCTGCTCGGAGTTGGCAGAGAAGTGGGTGGGGCCTGTTGACAATAGGTGGGGCCAAAGTGAGGAGGCCTCTGTGGGCGGTGCTAGTGGCTGACTGGGCGTGGCGATGTGAAACTAGGCGGGGCTGATGGAGGTCGCCTGCTCGCCATGTCAGTACCCAGGTGATGTGTCAGTGTTGTGCGCCGCGCGTCCCTCTTGTACAACGCAATCGTCTGCAGCGCTGAACACGATGTTTAGTCCAAACATTCAAGCAAGAAAATAAATCAGGCTCTTTGTCTCTCCACTGCTGGATGGAGGTCTCCAAATAATGCGTCAGTCATGGTGAGGGCTCCTTGACCAGACGTAACCAACAGTCATAGACAACCACAGATTAAAACTGGACTGAACTACCAGAGGTTATCACAATAACGCCCGTGAGGTGCCCCGCGCCCTCGGCCCGGCCACCAGGATGAAGGGCCCGTGCCCCCGGCCTAGCCGCCGGTCTGAAGGGCCCGTGCCCCCGGCCCGGCCGCCGGGCTGAAGGGCCCGTGCCCCGGCCGGCGACGGCTCTTGGCGCGGTTACTCACTTGCACACCTGTTGATGGAGGGCCCGCGCTGCTCGTAGTGTCCCTGGGGGCAGGTGGCCGTGCAGCGGCCCTGCTGCCGCATGCCCTGGCGCTCCAGAAAGAAGAAGTAGCGCTGTTCGCAGCTCAGACAGCCGTTCACTTCGGAGCAGCTGCGGCAGCCTCGAGGGCACGACGCGCTCACCACGGCCGCCGTGCCCGCTGCTGCTGTGGGGGTGTTGGAGATATCTCGTGTCAGTGACATCATCTCGCGTTACAGACATCTCGTGTACGAGGCATAACATGGGCTGTGAAGAGAGAATGAGCTTTGGCGGGACAGGTTTCCTGAAATGGATGACGTTCAGTGGTTGAGACGAGCAGCGAAAGAATGGGGAAAAAAACCCGTCTAAGAGGACGTTTAGTGCGTAGATGGAGCACAGACATCAGCGTGTATGCAGGTGTGCGCGATGGATTGTTCTTAAATCGCAAGGCCATGATGGATGACAGTTTGGGGGGACGTCATGCAGCTGTTATTTGATCTTGATGAATGATTTTGAAGATTAACCTCAATAATTTAACTCCTCCAACCTTGTTTCGGAAAGCTCACTCCCTGTCCCATAGCGAGGACTTCGTGTAATTGAAAAAGCAACAACACAGACATTGAATTAATAACTTGTTCCCCTAGAACTTAGCTTTTCCGGGACAGCTACCTCGAAAAAAGAGAATGTTCCTGGGAAAGCCAGGGACAGGTGGCAACTGTAGTCAGAGGAGGCTGGGGGATGCGCACGCCCAACCACCACGACACCGACTCGCATGTTCAGCCTGGCCGTCTGTGGTCTCGAAGGGATACCGGCAGGGTGATGAATTTTATTACAGGCGACTGCGCGCTTTGGATCATCGACATAGGATGCTAAGAGAAAAATAAAAATATGCTTTGGATTTGTAGGTAAAGGGACAACGCTTGGTGTAGCTCTGTTTTGCTTGTTTAGGCCACTGCCGACAGAAGGGCCTCCGCTATATGGAGCTCTATAGAGCCTCTGTACACTGGTGGATTTGGCCTAATCTTCCACGCTTGGCCAGACATCTCGAAGAGCTGGAAGCACTTAAACTGTACTCCACCACCCAGACGTGAGTGCGCGACGTTTGGATCGTGAGCAATGCTTTAACCTCCTGCTTCAAGAACTTTCCCCCGTCATCTGCTTATCGATGAACATTTTCCCCTACAGATTACAGTAGCCCGCCAGCAGCACCTCGCCTTGCGATGTACCGTAGTTGTAGAAGGACCCCACGGCATCCCAACGGAATGCAATGCTTCCGAGCGGTCACCGACCGAGCAATCCGCAGCCATGCAATCAATTTGTGTGCAGCGTTCGGTGGATTGTAGCATTTGGGGGAATCCGTCGTGACAAGCGACCGTGGCTTGTGCAAGCACTCATCCAGCGGCGGAGTGATCATGGTCGGTGATTGAGACGTCCGTCACCAAGATCTGAATGTTATCCGGCTGTGTCCGAATTTGGTACACCACATCCAGTATTCATCTCTCTATGGCCGTGACTACTTAACGCGCGCCTCCTCCAGCCGACCTGAAACCTGCAAAAAAATTCTGTGACAAATGAATCCCTGCTGTAGCCTGCTGCTGGAGGAGTGGTGGTGCGCTATAAATGGTTTACGTGCCAATAAAAGAGCATTACATTGAAGATGGATCACCACATTTCATGGCAATATATGAACTCTCAGTTTTCAGATGTTTAAAATTATACTGTGTGTGGACATGAGCACGCACAGTTTTTTGTCAGACCTCGGCTGAATGAGGGACTTCCACCACGTCGGGCAGGGCGTCGGGGTTGTTTTAACCATACTTCACCGCTCTGATCATTGCGTGTTGGTGTGGGCGTGCGGCGCGGACGTAGGCGCACAGTCGGTAACACAGCAGTGGATATCCCTGCACTGCCCTCTGGCGCCCTGCACGCATCTCCGCAGTAGCCCATAGCAACCAGCTGTATGGGGGTCACCCTGCCAAGCGCTGTCCACACGCAACTTTGTTCGTGTATGAGATTTGACTTGAGAGATCGAAACACGCGTCGCCGACCACAATCGAGGAGTGTATACAACAGCACGTTATCCGAAAGGCATTCGCAGACTGGTCGCTGTTCTAATTTCACCAATTGCAGGCGATGTATCGCCTTGAGCTGTGGGAGTGTCTTCCAGCCTCCACAACTCAGGCAATAGAGCTCATGCTATCACCTTGGAAACAAAACACTGTATAACTGTAATGATGAGGGTTTTCACGCCTCGATGCACGATGATTGCTTCGAAAAGCTGCTCTCTCGGGACAGCCGCGTCGATCGCTTGCAGCAATCATCAATTATAACTATATTCATGACGCTGCTGGACTTGAGGAATTACTGGGGATATTGGCAATGCACGAGAAATCCGATTGGCAACACGAAGAGAAATTAAGTTAAAATATGATGAAGGAGAGACGTTCGACACAGCAATCCCGAATGAGAAGCTCTTGCGAGCAATTCTAAGTCGTAGCTCCACGATATATTCTCACCGCATTTGTTTGGTGAGAAAATATAGCGCAGGATGGCTATGCAGTGGTATCGTCTGCGTCTCGCAGTAATAAAGTCCTGCTCGAGGCAGTTCGATTGCCAATCTCTGCGAACGTTGTGTTCTCCTGTTCCTCGTGGATTTCCTCTCAGGTTCTCTGGGTTTCTCCCACACACAAAAAACTCATTTATTTATCTGGCCGATAACATATGGGAAGCGGTGGCTGGCAGGCTGGCGCCGGCTGACTTTCTGGCTAACTTTACCCCCCCCCCCTCTGCGTTTTCCCTGCGCCTCCGTACCTGTGTTTCATCCATCACGAGGCGTGAAATTTGCACTCGTTCTAATTTTTCTTGTAAAAAACAATTGACATCATTATTGATATTGCTTTAAAGCATATGTGGTAACCGATGGGATGTTTGGCTCGGATACAGCAATGGTAGAGATGTCCATCTCATGCTCACGGTGAGGTTTATTAAGTCTGACCAGGTGAACTCGCCAGCGGACCATCCATCTCCAGCTTAAGTGGGGTTTGAGGTGCCCTATGATGGACTGGCGTCAATTCCTGGATATAGCGCAGTGCCTGGGTCAATAGCAAAAGCAATAAACTAGTTGCGTGTCCATCCATTTTCATGACGCTTATCCAGGTCCGAGTCGTGGAGGCAACAGGCTTAGTAAAGTTGCCCAGACGTCCGATTCTCTGACAACTTCCTCTAGCTTCCTCCTATCTAGTTGCATGAATTGAATGTAAACAATCCAATAGCATTGTTCCATCATATAGAACTGCAATGTAAGAACATTAATACATGTTTTACGCAAAAAAACCCCACACATCTTTTTATGCTAATTTAAATATAAGAAACTCTCATCTTGCAATACTCAAACCAAAGTCAGGCTGGTAGCGAAGATCTGAACACTGCAGTGGTTTACAAAGTACCGTGCATTTATATACTTGTTTTGCTAAAATAAAATGCCAAGTAATATTTCACCGGCACAGAAATAGTGATGGGCGGCGCGGTGGCGCAGTGGTTAGCGCTGACGCCTCACAGCAAGAAGGTCCCGGGTTCGAGTCTCTCGGCTCGGGTGCCTTTCTGTGTGGAGTTTGCATGCTCTCCCCGTGTCCGCGTGGGTTTTCGCCGGGTACTCCGGTTTCCTCCCACAGTCCAAAAGCATGCTCCTGGATAGGTTGATTGGCTCGCAGACTAAAATTGTCCCGCAATGCCCGGCGATGGACCGGCGTCCCGTCGTCGGGTGTATTCCTGCCTTACGCCCTGTGTTTCCGGGATAGGCTCCGGCTCACCGTGACCCTATATAGGATTAAGCGGTTTCAGATAATGAGATGAGATGAGAAATAGTGATAGAAGGCCAAATACCACGTGACTTTTAGGAAAGTGACTAGTTACTATTCTTCAAAGGCAGTTCTGCTTTAAAAAACCGTTATTGTTGTTGATTTGCTATTCATATGCCGTTGTTGTTGCTGACATGCCCGTTCTCTCCACAGCTCTATACAGCGCTTTGTAACCCTCGAGTGAAAAGCGTTCTAGAAGTGCAATTATTATTATTCATTGTTAATCTTAGAGAGGAATTACTCTTCTGGAGCACAGCAGGAATGTTCTGCAGAGAGTTCGAGAGAAGCGCATTAGGAAAATGCAAAATATGCACCAAATGCAATTCGGTTTCATGCCTGAGAGATGGACGGTGGATGCTTTTTTTATCGTGAGAAAATTGCAAGAAAGAACAATGTAAATGAATAAGAATATGTATGAGTTTTGTAGGCTTGGAGAAGGTTCGAATTCGATAAGCGATCATGAGATAGGCACTTTGGAAGGAAAGAGTAAACGATTGGTTGGTTAGAGCTGTGATGGCGATGCTTGAGAATGCAAGAACTGTGGTGAGTGGGAAAAGGTTTGAGTGCGGATATAGACGTTAAAGCAGGAGTACAGCCAGATTCAGTTATGAAGCCGTTACTTTGCATTACAGTTAAGCAGGTGTTAAAGAAATCTATGGACGGTTTACCTGTTGTATGTAGACGACTTCTTTGTGATAGCGCATAGTGAAAAACAGCCGAGGAATAAATTAGTTGGATGAGGAAAACAAAAGTGATGTGCAGTGAAAGATACCGAGAGAAGGGGTAGCGATGGGGTATGCCATTACCCAATGGAGTGATGACATACCCCATCGGGGAATTGGCAAAAAAATGCTTTAACCACAATAAAGGCAATGATCAAAAGCGTGGCATTGAATGTGCTTCCTTGTGGGACATCTTGTGCTTTAGAACCCACCTCAATCGAACTGTATATTTCAAACTTGAGTTGACTAAACCGAATCAACTTCCTGGCACGTTAGAGTTCACACCTCGCTTGCCACCCGCGTGCACCACACGTTTCAGAGTGCTTCAAAGATAATATTATGAAATGTAGTTTATTTGCAACTAAAGCTATGTAGGTAAAGGAGCGTTCCTGCGATGGCTCCCTTACACCACTGTTGGCAGAAAGTGCCTTCACCAGAGGGAGCACTAATCCAGCGGCTCCCAACCTGGTGTCCACGAACAACTAGTGGTCCGTGATGGTATTGCAGGTGGTAATGGAAAAAAAATATCAAATTGTTATCATGAAAAGTAACACACAGTAATGGCTTATTCGATATAGCTGCGCTGTAATACCCTATGAGATGTAAGATTGTCTCCCGTTATCAGCTTTAGGATATAAAAAACAGATTCAACGGCTTGCCTACGGTGTGGTCCCCAATAAGATTTTGATGACGATTTAGTGGTCTTGTAGTGACAAGTCTCACGCCGTGCCAGGCTAATGGTGGTTCACCGGTAAACGGTCGGACGAGGTGACAAAGGGTCAGGCGAGGTGAGGGTGACAGTAAGTGTGGTGACAGAAAGTGTGGTGACCTTCCCGCCGCCAGAGATCGTAAACACGCGGTCTGGCGGGTGGGGAACATAAGGCGAGGCGGGGGATGATCAGATTGGCTGACGGGCGTGGGATATATCGTGGCTGGATGACGTCTGAGGGGACATAAAGAGATGTGCAGTAGAGAAGGGAGAGAGTAGTGTATGGGAGATGGCAGTGGAGTGACGTCCGATGTAGTCAAGGTAAATCGTTAGCGCGCAAAGCGCAGGGTCGTGTTATAGCGAGTTGTGTGTTACTGTTAAGTGTTATTGACGTGTTACTACGGATCAACTCTCCTTATATAGTTTAGGTATTAATGAAGAGCTGGAAATACAAAAATTTCACGTCTCCTCGCTGGAGTGGCTGCCGCGTGTATGATGGAGAGAGAATGGAGTCGCCACCGATGCTCCGCGTGCACCGTCGGGACAAAGAGGATGCGCCAGTGGGCGCTCCGTGTGATGGTGAGGGAGCGGCCCGTTGGACTGCCTTCGCAGTGTGCATGAAGACAAATGTTGGGAACCGCTTGTCAACTCGCCATTAAAGCCAAATGTATTCTTGTTCTAAGGAGCAGTGCGTCGATGCTCATCTACAACTTACAGCCCTGGACCGATGGTAGAAATTCCACATTACTG
>JAZEWT010000009.1:14110912-14121187 GCA_036362905.1 Mordacia mordax | reverse complement strand
AACTTGCAAGCCCGCATCCCAGTTTGGTGCAGATGGCGCGGCACCTCCAGTCGGCAGCTGGTATGTTGGAGCAGCTGAGCATTAAAGCACAGAACTAATTCCAAGCTCCCCCCATCCATCTGATAGCGTGCGCAATCCATGGTTAAAGAGCCATGAAGGGGAGCCAGTCAGAAGTGGGACTAAACATTTATTTATGCAAGAGCCGAATGCCTAATATTTTTTAAAGGAACATTTTTCTTTCGCCGAGCTAATGTACCTTATTACAAGGGATTTGGTAATCGCGTGGATTTAAACAGCCGACTTTAAAGGTACTGCTTTTCCACAACATGTATCAGCTGATCATTACTGCGTTAACGCATACTTACGCCTTTTCTTCTGGATTTAGATGTTGATAGATGTTTATTATCCCAGCAAAAAGTACCCAGTGAGTTGCAAAGCTCTAAATGCTGTGCATTACAGCTATAATGCGTTGCTTGCCGCTGACACTGGGGGCCGATGAGTTTTTCTATAATGTCCCATCCAAGGCTGGCTTAGTCCCTACAGCACCGGGCCTTTTGTGGACTTAATTCTCCTGAAAACCAGAGGGCAGCATGCATTAGCTACGAATTTGACGCTGCGTCACCTCATCAACTTGCCTGTTACCACCTTCGTCTACAGCCTTACTTGTCGTATAGGTTTTAGCTACTGTCCTGTCACAAGACAATATGTAAACTTCACTCCGATTAGTTAAGTTCGGACACAACTTGCAGTTTTTGTATCAAATGACCTAATAAAAAGGTCAGCGGTGACGTCATGAAAGTGACGCCTTCACCCCTCGTCCAAACAGGCGTCGTGTGGCATTTGGCAGTGCCACTTTTATTTATTTTAACAACATTTTAAATTACTACGTAATGTGTACGATCCGAATATTTAAAGCAGTTTCAAAACCAATCTTAAAAAAAATTAAATCCCAAATGTTTTAATCCGCAGTGCATCCTTGGCGCGTTGTGTTTAAAAACTGCAACTGAGCTGAACTTGCGATGCAAGCCAGACGCCGCTCCAAGTCAGAGCAGTGGGGAGCTTGTTTCTTCTCGGACAATTTTCAGGTCATTTCACTCTGGGCTCCAAACCAAATAAGCGCGCCGCTCAAACCACGCCGATCCAAACAAAATAACTTCGGCTTGAACAAATAAACCGAGAAGCCGCACGAACCCGTGACGGTAAAAGTGAGGAAACTTGGTTGCTTGTCTGTGTGTGAAAGGTGGGCCCGAGAAGAGGCGATACAATCGTTGAGAATTTATTTCTAAATAACAGCTTTGGAAAGCAGTGCTCATGCATCGTGCCGTGAAAACCTACATCAATACAATCGTTGTTTGCCATCATCGTTAACCATGGTCTATCCACTGCTCGGTGAAGGCCTGCCCCAGCCATCTCAATCTCTTGCCTATTGCAAAGAAAGTCCATCGCAACTTCCTGCACAGGAGCTGATCCCTTTGCTCCATATCCGTGGTGGACGTATTCTTTGGTGTGATACCTACTCTGACCAATGTGTTAATTTTATGCTGTTATTTATAGGGTTGTATGGAATGTAGCCATTATTTTGCTTGTAAATACATCATTAACCACTTGGGAAAAATAGAGATGTCGGCTTCTTCAATTTGAATGCGTGGGCGTTTGATACTGGAGTCATGTCTGGTGTGAGTGGTTGACTTCAACAAAGCAACTAGCACATCAACTTCTGTTTTCTTGAATACAGAAGTCTTCTGCATTTGCTGGAATCACAGAATGATATAATAAGCAACGTGGAAAGTTGTGAGGAGTCTATTATGTTACAAGGAAGTGTTACAAATGTGATCAGGAGGCTCATCTCATCTCTCATCTGTCTCATTATCTGAAACCGCTTAATCCTATATAGGGTCACGGTGAGCCGGAGCCTATCCCGGAAACACAGGGCGTAAGGCAGGAATACACCCGACGACGGGACGCCAGTCCATCGTCGGGCATTGCGGGACAATTTTTTAGTCTCCGAGCCAATCAACCTATCCAGGAGCATGCTTTTGGACTGTGGGAGGAAACCGGAGTACCCGGCGAAAACCCACGCGGACACGGGGAGAGCATGCAAACTCCACACAGAAAGGCACCCGGGCCGAGAGATTCGAACCCGGGACCTTCTTGCTGTGAGGCGTCAGCGCTAACCCCTGGGCCACCGCGCTGCCCTTGATCAGGAGGCTGTGATGGCTAAAAAGCATGGATGGGATGGACCATGGATGCTTCGAATGCCGGCGCGAATAACAAAACCTAAAGCCAGGTGGTGAGATACTATGAGAGGGCCTTAAAATGATGGGATCTAGTGCAACGAAGAAATTAAGGTGAGGGGAGGTTTGGAGGTAATGGCCACATTGGCTGTTATGACCTCTTGTAATTTATGGCTGAGACATACATATAAATTATTGTAAATTATACCTAGTTGATTTTAGACAATGATTGCAAATTTTGCTCGTGATTTTATTGTGCTGTAGCTTTCTAGAAGGTTATATTTGGATAATTAATTCACAGAATGTTAAACAGATATTATTTCGCAAAGTTATGAATGCTAATTTCAGCAATGATGCAGTGATCCTCATCCATTAATAGGAGTCCAAGCATAAACTTGCAAAATCGGGGTGCTACTTGTGGTATAAATCATCGTTAAAGGCAATCAGCGGTCATTTTCCGGTTGTAAAATTTTGCGTGTTAGTCCTGGCAATCGCAAAACTACCATGGTGGACTTTAACTCTTTTATATACGTGGCGGTTAACCTAACAGTCAGGCGCATTGTGAGGCACATCATGGCTTTGGGAAAACTGAGCAAGACTTTGTTCAGAAATTCGGCATTGGCATCGTTTCACCAGTGTCCTTATGTTACGGTTCTCGAAATTTCCCACCGCGACGTTCTCTGGGATATGCGCATTTCTTCCAAAAGTAGGTGGAAAAAATCCAGGGGAGCTTTATCGTGCATGCAAGGAAACTTAACATTTCCAATGCCGTCGTGCGGATTCCAAAGCAGCAGCAAACTAGAGGGTGAACCTTCATGGCAGTCTTACTCGGTTAATTTTCCGCTGAGTGGTCAGACCTGCGTTTGTTTCTAGCGTAGCGACGTTCAAACGTACCCATCGTGATTGCACAACAAGCGTGGCCCACTGTTGCGGTTTCAGGTTAGGTCACATATTCAACAAGATGGCCGAAGTTTCGCTCCACATGCTTCCAGTGCAACCAGAAAACACATCGGAGAGCCTCAACGATTTCTCTGTGTTTGTATCTTAAGTTGAGCTGCAGGAGAGGAATCGCGGTTATCCAGGACCAGAGCCAGATTATCTTGAATGTTTGGGACAATGGGACTGTATCTGAAACTGTGACGGTCTGATGAACCACAGCTATGATATTGCAGGTGTGATACCCAGCCCGGACGCCTCTCCACTGGAGCTGAACTCGCACAGCACGAGGCTTGACACCGCAATTCCCCTCCCTGCCGGGAACGTCCTCCTGGACCCTTTCCTGCCGCCGCACCAAGGTTCGCGCCATACCACTGGCTCGTCATGCCAACTACGCACCTGCCACCATCTCTGGTGGTCACTTGTACACTTGACACCACCTCTGGTGGTCACCCTCAACATACGGGCCCTCAGCGGCCCTCACCTTCGCCGTCATACCTCCTGGGGGTTTAACGAGCCAGTAACCCTCGAAACAAGGGCTCCCCTCCCGGCTCCAGCTCCTGCACACACACAGGCACTGACGGCTCCATCTTTCACCATCACATCTCTACCTCTCTGGGGCTTCCCATGAGGCGAGGCACTCGAAGGACTCCCCCAAACCCCGTTCCCGCGGCCTCCCTGCTGCCACCTATACCTCTCCGGGGCTGCCCATAAGGCGAGGCACCCGAAAGGCCTGCCCGAAACCCCAATCCTGCGGCCTCCTTGTTGCCACAGCTTCGATCGCTGCCCCCCTCTTGTAGCTGCAGCTCGAGTCCCCGTGGCACGCCCACAGTCGCACACCGCCCAGAGCTTCTCCTCCGCTGCTGGGCCAGGCCGGCTCCGCCCCTCGAGCTCCGCCTCTCGGGACCGCCTCCCGATGCACCGGTCAGCGCTATTTTGAGCAGGACGCGGCACCTCCGCACCGCTGGCCCCATGCCAACAGTGCGCATCAACCAGACGCGTCGGTGCTGCCCTTTCGCACTGCGCCGCTTTAACGCGCCTTTCTCGTATGTAGTTGTCTCCTCTGCTCCACTCGCTTGCTAACACCACGCCGCGACTCGGCTCCCCGAGCCGTAGCTGCCGTGCTGGCCTTCTGTCAATGCTGCGTAGTCGTCGACCACCACCGAGCCAGTCGCGCGTGCTCGCGCCATCTCCCGCTGTGCCGTCTCTGCAGCGTGTCGCTCACTCCACTGCCGCCCGGCAAGTGGACTCCAACAACAGCGTGCAGTCACTTCCGCACCACTCTGCTGCTGGCTCCTGCTCACGCTCTCTGCACCGTGTCGGTCGATCCCCTACTGGCCTGTCTCCCAGCAGCTGTACGCTATAGTCGGAACCCCCCGCACGCCCCGCAGTCTCCGGCGCGAGTCCGTATCCCACTTCTGACACTAACTGTGATACCCAGCCAGAACGCCTCTCCACTGGAGTCGAACTCATCCATTCCGATCAGCATATCGGGTTCTGAATGCAATAAGGAGAACCCATGGTGAGCTGCTGGCGACGTCGTTCTCGCCAGCGCCAACAGCACACACGCCAGTCACACCCTTGCAGCAAACACTAACAACTAACATAACAATAACACCAGTAATATAACAGTAACATAATAATGCCCGGGCACCGTAACACATCCTACCCACCCCGCGCTACGTGCGCTAAAGTCTAGCCTCTATGGCTACATCTTGTTGTGGGCCCGCGATCGTCTTGCCATCAGAATTCTCTCATTGCGCTTCCATACCTCGCCTTAAATCACCGGCAGTCATCATCCCGTCACGTCACATCACGCCATCTCCTTACCATATTATCTGCGCCCCTTTCACGCCAAATCTCCAGCCCATGTGATGTTTTCCCCTTAGCGAGTGCTATGTTCGCTGTCTGCACCTGACCCCTCGTTACTCCGGGTGACCCTAACCCTGCTGGTTACCTCTAGCATGGTCCACGCGATGCACCTGCCCTGGCACGGCGCGAGGCTTGACGCCACACAGGCAAGCCTCTACGCTCACTGCTGCTGTTGGGTATCACCGTGAATAACGGGCCTGCGCCTGCCTTTATCGATTGCCGGTTTAAAGTAAAATTAATCTCCCTCGTGTTTTCCCCCTTCTGTGCTCGTTGTTTACTTCTCTGCTCATATCTTTACATGAATTTAATTCGCACAGAATAAACTGGATGTTTGTTTTATATCCTTCTTTTGAATGAATCGTTTATAAGACGTTTAGTCAGTCAGTTTTTGTTTGAGTTGTAAGGAACAATTGAACTATGCAGTGCTTCTCAGCAGTTGTCCAGCCAGGAGGGGTAAA
Organism: Mordacia mordax; assembly: GCA_036362905.1. Lineage (NCBI taxonomy): Eukaryota > Metazoa > Chordata > Hyperoartia > Petromyzontiformes > Petromyzontidae > Mordacia > Mordacia mordax. Next base: position 14,115,687 of record JAZEWT010000009.1, on the reverse strand, counting down.
TAAGTTGCAACTTACAGTTTCTTTAAAAATAGAGTGATATAACAGATTTGTGGCTGCCACAGCCAAGAGTAGCTGAAGATCCAGACAAGCACTTAAATTGGCTCAAGGAAATGAGTCAAATTCTCATTTTCCAAGGGATAATTTTGCTTGGACACAGAGTAATATCCACTCCTCTGCACTGAAGAGAGCCCAGTCGTTTAGATGCAGCATTCTTGCCAACATCTGGTGATGCTGTAACATTTGCTAAACAAGTTTGCGTCTGCTGGAGAGACCAAATGTAAAAAATCAGGACAGAGGTCCCTTATATTAATTACTTCTGCTGAATAATATTGGTCTGAGAAGCATGATCGATTAAAGAGCCTTTATCTACAAGTAATGATACGCAATGTAGTTTCGCTTATATATTAGTCATGTCCATAATTTTATTTTAATATCGTAGTAAACTTAAACAATAAAGGTGCAGCCCTGCACTTCTGTGATCACACCACTGCTGGCAGAAGTGCCTCCGCTGGAGAGAGTGCTAAAGAGCCAGCCCGCTTGGAGGAGATCTCATCTCATCTCATTATCTGAAACCGCTTAATCCTATATAGGGTCACGGTGAAGCCGGAGCCTATCCCGGAAACATAGGGCGTAAGGCAGGAATACACCCGACGACGGGACGCCGGTCCATCGCCGGGCATTGTGGGACAATTTTAGTCTGCGAGCCAATCAACCTATCCAGGAGCATGCTTTTGGACTGTGGGAGGAAACCGGAGTACCCGGCGAAAACCCACGCGGACACGGGGAGAGCATGCAAACTCCACACAGAAAGGCACCGGAGCCGAGAGACTCGAACCCGGGACCTTCTTGCTGTGAGGCGTCAGCGCTAACCACTGCGCCACCGCGCCGCCCTGGAGGAGATGCCCCCACTGCTAATGGACAAGCGGGTGAACCCGTGGCCCCATGCTGCTCGGTGCATCGAGGCTGGTGGAGATTTTAGAAACTTGTGGGGAGATTAACAACCCACTGCATTTGATTCTTGCCTCGGCCACCCTTTGTGAAATTTGTATATTCTCCGGCTGTTTTTCTGCATGAGTTTCCTTCGGGTTGTCCAGTTTTATCCCACAACCCCGCCACCCCTCAACTCGTGTTAATTAATTTGGGCCATGACATCCTAATATATAGAAAACTGTGCTTGGCAGATGTTGGCACCAGCTGACCGTGTGGCTGCATTCCCTTCCCTACCTGCGATTTCAACATCCATGTTGACTCTCGAAAGAGCCCTCTGAACTCACTTGGCTTTACTCAACACGTAACATCTGCAACTCACAGATGTGGCCATACTCTGGACCTGGTTTGCTCAAAGGGCATATCGATAACCAACCTGTCCATCACTGATCCTGGTCTGTCTGATAACTCCACTGTGTGTTGATCTTCAAGTACCACCTCCTATTTCCATCACCAAACACCAAATCCATATCGAAACCTTAACGCCCTCACTCCAGACTTATTCAGCGCGGCAATAAACGGTTTATCACTCTCTACTACCTCTGCTCATTCTTCCTCTGATGCGACAGTTGAAACCAAGCCTGCTATCAAGCATACTGGATGATTTTGCCCCATTAAAATCACGCTATGTACAAGGTGGAAAACCATACACCTGGTATACTGCTAAAATCTGGGATCTCAAGGCGAATGCACGCAGGGCCTAACGGACTTGGAGAAAATCTGGCCTCACCGTTCATGCACAAATCATTAAGGACCAGCTCAGCCAATAACAGAAGGCTCTTGACTGTGCCCGTACCAACTACTTTTCCAGCATTTTTGCCGATACCTGCCCAATATTATATTCTCGACCATTAATCGGATCTTTCGTCCAACCAGTCATTCGCCCTCACCTCTCTTCACTAATAAAGATCAGGCGGATCAGTTGATTCAGTTTTTCGCAGAGAAAAACCGAAGCCCACCGTATCTCAGTCCAGTTCCAACCACCAACCAATGCCTCAACAAATGTTCCTTCCCATACCTTGATCTCAAAAGTCATGGAATTTTCCGAGTTATCGGAATTCGATGTCTCTTCATTGGTTACAAGATCTCGGCAATCAAATTACTCCCTGGACCCTTTCCCAAGCAAACTCATCCAAACAAAATTTAAATCCCTTGCCACTTTCATAATTAATCTCTTTAATAACTCACTTCGCTCCGGCATCGTTCCTCCACTATTCAAATGTGCCACTATTACCCCTCTGCTTAAAAAAACCTGGCCTCGATTGCAACATTCCTGATGATCGCCCCTACCATTCCTCTCTAAGGTCCTTGAACGTGCAGTCGCTGTGCAACTCTGGAAACACGTCCTCAACAATGGCTTTCTCGATCCCTTCCAATTTGCGTTCAAATTCGGCCATTGAACCGAAACTGCTCTGGTCAAAGTAGTTAATGACCAACTCGTCGCTGCTGATCAAGGCTTGCCAAGTATTCTTATCCTCTTGGATCTGAGCGCTGCCTTTGATACCGTTGACCACCTGACCTTACTTGAGCGACTGGAGGGTATAGGGGGTCTCTCGTTGTGCCCTGCATTGGCTGAGCTCCTACATCTCCGACCAAAAGCAGTTCGTCAGCCTCGGAGGACAAAACTCAGAGATCCATCCTGTTATGTCTGGAGTTCCTCAGGGTTCAGTTGTCGGCCCACTCCTCTTCAGCATTTACGTACAACCACCTGGCCATATCCTCAATCTCAGCTACCATTGCTATGCTGACATCCAAATCTATATCCACATGAAGTCATCCATCAATGCGTATCTTCATTGCTTGTCGTCCTCACTGTCAACTGTGAAGGCCTGGCTCAATTCAAATTTCCTAAAACTATATGGCGACAAAGGGCGGCACGGTGGCCCAGTGGTTAGCGCTGTTGCCTCACAGCAAGAAGGTCCGGGTTCGAATCTCTCGGCTCGGGTGCCTTTCTGTGTGGAGTTTGCATGCTCTTCCCGTGTCCGCGTGGGTTTTCGCCGGGTACTCCGGTTTCCTCCCACAGTCCAAAAGCATGCTTCTGGATAGGTTGATTGGCTCGCAGACTAAAATTGTCCCGCAATGCCCGGCGATGGACTGGCGTCCCTTCGTCGGGTGTATTTCTGCCTTACGCCCTGTGTTTCCGGGATAGGCTCTGGCTCACCGTGACCCTAGATAGGATTAAGCGGTTTCAGATAATGAGATGAGATGAGATTTATTTTCCCTCTGTTTAAGTTTTGTTGCATTTATACAAGAGTTCATTATCAAGTTCCTTGCCGGTTTGGTCTCGGCCAAGAGTGCATAAAATTCTACGAGGATGGGCCAGCCTGCAGCCCTCTTAGAAACGTCCCTGTGCACAATTACTCTTCCCATTAATTATGAATTCTCAGATCCTTCGACATTCCCAGCATGGAAAGTAAAATCTCACAATGAACCACTGCCATATAATTTATTGATCGACCGCACTCTTCGTTGCCTATGTAATTAAAATCCAGCCGCTCGTGACCGCTGGCGGCATGATATTCCACGCGGGGCGACGTGCTAACGTGATCTATTTTACTGTTCCCAAAGTCCTCGCATGAGCTCTGGCCAACTGAGTGATTAAAGTGCACGCTACTGTGTGTTTAGGATTGATGCTTCTTGGCTTTATTCTCGACCAGTTGGATGTCTACCTTGGTGATGGCGGAGAGAAGGGTTGTGATCAGGTGGAGGAGGGTTGTCACTTGTCCAGATCCCCCCTCCCCCCCTCCCCCAAGGATCGTTAAGGGTGCCGCTGTAGAGAAGCGTCATTCTTTGATTTATGTTCTGGAGCCCGGTGGAATTCTTAGTCATGTGTGTTGGGAGATGTGACGGTGTTTTGGTGACCTCGCAGGCACATCGAGGTGCTCAGTAGGTGGCGAAGTGTTTAGTCAATCAAGCAACGTGGGCATCGTTGGTCTCACAGGTGCAATGATCGACAGCTGGTCCATATGCTGTCAATTCCATCTCACGTCCGTGGTGTGCTTCTCACTCTGTGGACTGGGTGGTCTCCTCGGCATTCTGGCTCGTATAGATGGTAGCCTGACGATCATATGAAGTACAATAGTTCCCACTTGTGGTGATTATTTCTAAAGCTGCTCTTTCGTGACAGCCGCGTCGATTATTCCTACTCTTTCCCTCGCGACGTTTCGTCTCGCACTTTGGAGGAATCCTCAGGCGTTCTCTGTGGGTGGATGCCTCCAATGTGGGAGGTGAAACGTCACGAAAGAGAAGCGATCCACGCGGTTATCTCTAAAGAGCAGATTTTTTTCAGCAATCGTCATGCATCTCATCTCATCTCATTATCTGAAACCGCTTAATCCTATATAGGGTCACGGTGAAGCCGGAGCCTATCCCGGAAACATAGGGCGTAAGGCAGGAATACACCCGACGACGGGACGCCGGTCCATCGCCGGATCGTCATGCATCGAGCAGTGAAAACCTACATTGGTTTCCACTGTTCACAGCGCCATGGGTGGCTGCAACGATGTTTGGCTTTGTAAGGGACTGAAGGCCAATTTGGAACTCACGGGAAAGCAGGATCTCTGATCCATCTCACTCCCATTCTGGAGGAGATGTTCCAGATGGTTGTCGGTTTTGAGGTATTTAAACTCGAGAGAGTCAACAGAGAGGCACACACAGATTTAAGGTGGTTGCTTTCAGGTTTAATTTCCATCCATCCATCTTCTTCCGCTTATCCGGTGCCGGGTCTCGGGGGCAGCAGTCTAAGCAGCGATGCCCAAACTTCCCTCACCCCAGACACTTCCTCCAGC